>BHFT01033284.1:0-21557 GCA_004320025.1 Laticauda laticaudata
CATTCTCCTGTGCAGGGCAACCAAAGAAGACCCAGCCGATCAGCTGGGACTCAATGGGAGGCAGAGAATAGATGGGGATGGGGTCAGTCAAAGGTGGTATTTTCTCATTCTCCAAACTATTCAAAATTTCTGCTACTGGTTCTGCAGAACTGGTCAGAACCTGCTGAACACCACCTCTGCTTCCAACGCTGATTATCTGGTAGATCTGTTAGCTCTCGTTCCTTGCCCCAGCTCCAGTATTTTAATACATGCAAAAGTGAGTAGATTAATTGGTGCCACGTTGGTGGGAAAGTAACAGCCTCAGTGTATAGTCATGCTAACCATGAAGCACCTTTGAACAATGCTGTCCCTCTCGGCTAAAACATTGAGATGAGAACCCCCCTTAGAGTTGAACATGAGTGGACAAAGGAAACTTTTACTTTTAAACCATGGAAGAGAAACAGAAAGAGGAAGAAAAATGTTTTCAGTTAGTGACTGATTAACTGAATGCAAATGCTGACTGGTGGGAGAGATTTGATTTCTGGAACTGTGTCTGAATTATCTCCATAATGGATCTGCTAAAAATTTTTGGCCAAGGCATTGCATTGAGCTGAGGAGGCCTGTGGGGAATAGAATAGAAACCAAAGTTCTGACATACACATCTCAAGTTTGTGCACTGCAGAAAGTAAGTCTCTTGCTGATATGGGGCCTCTTCAACCGCTTGGTATAAAATCAGAATGAAGGCTGGCTCCTAAAGACTGTGGCTTCAATTTCCTCTACCCTCAGACTCAATACGGTATAAGGGAAATAAACAAAAGAAACTTGAGGGAGAGATAATATGATTTAAGAGGTATCAGGGAGACTTGGTGGGATGCCGCCCATGATTTGAATGCAGCAGTTGAAGGATATCCTTTGTTTTATTGCTAAGGTCTTTTAGTGACCTTTGAAAATGATGCAATGAAATAACACAAATGATTTTGTTCAAATGTAGTGAAGTGATAGAAAGGAGGAAGAGGAGTGTGTCAGAGTATATTCATGAACTGGAATAGAGCTTGGTAACAAGGTCAGCCAATGAATAGGTATAGGAATTAAATCAGCCAATGAGGACTGTTTTTGGAAACTGAAACTAGAAGTAGCCTAGGCTGGAAACTGAAACTAGAAGTAGCCTAGGTGTGGCTCTTTATGAAGCTCTGCAGCTCTGAACAGGGTTGCCATCTGGCCGTTTTTCCGGCCAAATTTGAGAAATCTGGCCGTATAGAAATGTGCTTGGCTGTGACAAAAATCATGTCTCCGGCCAAATATATTTAGCTGGAAATTTGGCCGTATGAAAATTTCTTGGTCATGAAATTGAAATTTTGGCCGAATACCAGTTTTCAATACAATATATTTGCATGAAAATGACTGTCAGATAGTCTGAAAACCTCTGAAAAAGGCAGCCTGCTGCAGCTGCGGAGTGGTGCAGAGTGGAGCAGAAGCTGGCTGGAGGCTCGCTGGCAGGCACCCGGAGAAGCTGGAGCCCGAGGCTTTCTGTTGCCGCTGTCGCTGGAAGCGTGGGGAGGGTGGGGGGAAGTGTGCACGATGCCTTTAACGCCTGGGTACAGAGTAGGGAAGGGAAACTCTAGGCGTGGTTAAAGTTCAGCTCATGGAGCTGATCAGCGCTGGCTGCAGTTTAGCAGAGTTGGAAATGTGAAAGCTAAGACAGCAGCGCTCGGTTTCTTCCCCCTTTCTTTTTTTTCTTCTTCTCTCTCTCTCTCTCTCTCCCCCTCTCTCTTCATCCTCTCCCTCCCCTTCTCTTTTCTCTTCCCTCTCTCTCTTTCTCTCTTCCCCCCTCTCACTCACACACTCAAGCCACACCCCCCCCCCGAAATCATGTTATTCTCCTTCTGCCTTACCTAGCGGTAAGAACTTCTTCGGATTCAATCGGGAGAGGGGAATGGCGGAGGGGAGTTGCAGGAGGTTCATCTGAGTGTTGCCCGGGGGGAGGCGCTGTCAAGGGCAGGAGGGCCCTGAATGCTGAGTAAAGAAACGCAGAAATTCCCAATTACGTCACATCACAGTTTCAAAATAAAGACTATTTTTTATGATTTGATTATTTTAAAAAACAGTTAAAAACAAAAAACAATATGTCCTCATGTTTATATTGCATAAAAAAAATTTGGCCGCTGAGAGAAAATAATTTGGCCGAATTTGGCCCGTATTTTGACTTGAGTTTGCCGCAGGAGCCATTCTCGATCTGGCAACCCTGGCTCTGAAGTTATGTTAAGTCTGAGGTCTGCTGATCTCTTTGAAGATGAAACTAAACTTGCATTGCTTGCCCGTTGCTGAACTAAGTTGAAACTGAATGTCTGTTTTCTGAGCTCCTGAGTTGCATACTGAAGTTACTTACAACATGTTTTCTGTCTAGAGTTTTTGCACCATGCTGGAGAAACTACAACTGGTTTGCTAAAATCTACTTATTATGTTTATAAAGATGTTAAATGAAGCATCAGCCATCTGTGTTTATTTTTCTGGTGCTGAATTAATGCTGCAAAGCTCTAAATAGAGTGACGTTGTGGTAAAAATATCTAAAACTGCTCAGAAATCCATATGAATGAAACTGGCTAAGTATAGACAGTCTCTGGATTAAAATAAGCAGAAGTAATAAATGCCATTTAGTCATTGGTGCCTACTTTTGCCATTAATGGGCAAAAACTTCAGATCTTGCAAAAAGGTGGGATGGGGACCTTTATGAAAGCCTCCAGTGATGGAGCACCCACAACTTCTGAAGGCAAGCGATGTTACTGGTTGATTACTCTCACTGTTAGCAAATGTCTCCTTTGTTCTAAGTTGCTTCTCTCCTGGTTAGTTCTTCATTAGTTCCCACCTATTGTTTCTTGTCTTTCCTTTTGGTGCTTTGGAAAATACTTTGACTCCCCCATCTTTGTAAGAGCCCCTCAAATATTGGAACACTGCCATCATATTTCCCTTAGTTCTTCTTTTCATTAGACTAGACATTCCTGTAACTGTTCTTCCTGTGTCTTAGCCTCCAGCTAAAACAATCATTCTTATTGCTCTCCTCTGGACTTCTCAACATTTTCTTTATATGTGGTTGGAGAAGGAGGAGGGGGAAGGGAGGAGGACAAGGAGAGGGAGGGGGAGGAGGAGGAAGAGGAGGAGAAGAAGGAGAAGGAGAAGGAGAAGGAGAAGGAGAAGGAGAAGAAGAAGAAGAAGAAGAAGAAGAAGAAGAAGAAGAAGAAGAAGAAGAAGAAGAAGAAGAAGAAGAAGAAGAAGAAGAATCCAGCCAGTCATGATTTTAGAACTAATATTTAATTTTAAAGATTAATTTAATTTTAAATTTTAATTTTAAGATTTGGTGTCTCAACTTGCTTCCCCCTTCCATTTCCTTCCCTATCCAATTTTCATTCTGCTTTGTGTCTTTTTGGTTACCAGCCTAAGGCAAGGGTTGGTCTTCTTTCCCTTGCTGCATGAAAGCCACTCTGAACACCTTGTGGTCTAAAGAGCAGAATAAAAGTGTAAGCAAAGGCAAATGAAAAAGACAGAAGGCAAGAAAGTAGTAAAGTAAAAGGAAGAAACCCCTGAAGAATTCTGACGCTGAAACGAGACTCAGTGGGTCAAACCCTTATAGAAAATCTGGATTTCAGCTGCCATGGATTTCTCTTTTCATTTGGCAGCCTAGAAAACGGAAATGTTTTCAACTTGTAATATATTTAAAACAATGGTCCACTCCCACCTTTTCTGGAACGCTTTCGGTCGGTTCTCATAATCATTGTATGCTACAGAAATGTGTTTGAACTTGTAAAGTAATACAAAAAAAGAAGAAGAAGAAATGGTTATTGCTTAAATATCTTTTACAATTCCATGCATTTGTTTTGTTTGAACAAAAGCAACACAAAGCCTTAATCCTATCCTCCAATGGATGAAGTGCTGTCAGAGTTCCTCATTAGATAAAATCTCTCCCTCTCTCCCCTCCTCTCTCTCCTGCAAATACTGACATGAAGTTATGCTGGCCTATGATCATAATAAAGATTGCTTTGACTTGATGTAAAAGCTGACAGGGTCTTTCCTCGTGGGAGGTCACTCACAAAGAGTAGTGTTGAATGCCAATTGAAGCTCAAAATATGATTTACATCTAGTTAGCCAGAAAAACCTTCCTGAATATTTTTTTTTTAAATCCATGCATAGGTATGCATGGTTGTCATAGTTCCTGCATACAGAAATCAAAATCACTCAGTCATCCAGGACATAATTGTCTCAAAGGTGCTTATTCAGAAAGCAACTGGACTTTCATTGTTTTTCCTTGAAGATGTTTTGCTTCTCATCCAAGAACTGAAGATGCTTTCTGGGTAAGAAGCAAAACATCTTCAGGGAAAAACAAAGAAAGTCCAGTTGCCTTCTGAATAAGTACTTTTGTGATCTCCATGATGATCTGTCCATAATTTGGTTCTTTGGGTCTTCCAATGGTGCACCCACCACCACTATAATTGAGTCCATTTACCTTGCTATTGGTTGTTCTATCTATCTATCTATCTATCTATCTATCTATCTATCTATCTATCTATCTATCTATCTATCTATCTATCTATCTAACGTCTCTCTCTCTCTCTCTCTCTCTCTCTCACACACACACACACACACACATCTGTCTGTCCATGTTACCACGAGATGATTCTGCGTGGCTTACAGAGTTAGAAAGACTAAAGCAATATAAAAACATCTATATAATAAGAATAAAACACTCCAGAAATATAAATGATCAGCTATAATTAAAAGATGGGGGGAGTGAGTGAGTAGGCTCAGCAGGAGGGGAGGTGGAGTCACTTTTAAACTTATCAAACACCTCATTTGGACACCCTCCCTAGCCAACTGGAAAAATCAGGTCATTAAGCTCTTGGGGAAGGTCAGGAGAGTTGGAGTCAACCTCACTTGGAGGTGGTACAAGATGTTCCAAAGGACAGAAGCAATGGCAGAGAAGACTTTTCTTCTGTACCCATCAGTCAGAATTTCCTGGCCAATGGAGTCTGCAGCATGCCTCTTCTGCTGGCACGGTGGGGCGACCCAATCCCCATGAGATGAAAGATGGTTATCATTTCTTCTCTTCCACATTTCCCACCATTAGAGCCTTCTCCAAAGAGCTAGGACTTTCCAAAATGTGTCCCAAGTCGGATCATTTGGACGTGGTTATTTGTTCCTTGAATGAGAGCTCTGGGTTGATTTGTTCAATGATCCACTGGTTAATTTTCTTGGCTGTCCACGATATTCTTTGGAATCTTCCAACCCCAAAGTTCGAAGGTGCCAATATTCTTGCTTATTCCAAGTCCAACTTTTGTTTCCCTAGAACGTCACAGGGAAGACTTTGCTTGCCCGATTGTGATTTTTGTGGATATAAACATATCATCGCATTTTTTTTCCCCCAAGAACTTCATTTAGTAGAGAAAAATTATTTTGTAGTGCATTTTTAGTCATCATTTTTACTTGGGTGGTTCCTCATCTTCAACAGGAAACTTTCGCTACCTAATTAACCTTTGACCAACTGAACTAAATGGAGTAGAGAATGCAGAAAAGGGACACTGGAGTGTCCAGAGGGGAAATAAAAAAGGGCAAGATGGTGAGTACATGATTAAAACTGCACTTCCCTTTTTATGAATGTTGCATGTGGGCTACATGTCTAAAGTCAGTCAGTTTTTGGCCAGCTTCTTGATATTTTATTTTTACTCTCTTTCCTCACAGATGCCCCTAAAACACACTTGAAAAAATATCTACTGTCATTTACTTCATCATGGAAACATCTAATCTGAGTCTCCTTCCTTCCTTCCTTCCTTCCTTCCTTCCTTCCTTCCTTCCTTCCTTCCTTCCTTCCTTCCCTCCCCTTACTTTACTTCTCTGCAGTGATGGGATTCAAATTTTTTTTACTACCTGTTCTGTAGATGTGGCTTGGTGGGCATGGCAGGGGAAGGATACTGTAAAATCCCCAGTCAGAGGTGGCATTTGCTGGTTCTCTGAAATACTCAAAATTTCTACTACTGGTTCTCCAGAACTGGTCAGAACCTGCTGAAGACCACCTCTGCTTCTCTGCCTTATTTTCCTTTCTTTCCCCTCCTTTCTCTTCCCTTCCTTCTACTTCTGTTTCTCATATCTTCCTTCCTCCCTTCCTCTTCTTTCCCTTTCCTTCTTTTATCTTCTGATATTCCATCCTTCTTTTCTTCCTCCCTCCCTCCCTCCCTCCCTCCCTCCCTCCCTCTTTTTTCCCTTCCCTTCCTTCACCTTCTGATAATCCTTCCTTCCTCCCTCCCTCCCTCCCTCCCTCTTCTTTCCCTTCCAAATCAAACATTTATTGTCAATGCAGAACATGCGTACAATGAAATTAAAAATTCCCTTCCTTCACCTTCTCATATTCCTTCCTTCTTCCCCCCTCCCTCCCTCCCTCTCTCCCTTCCAACCCTATTCTTCTATGTTCTAAAATTTGATATGCAAACAGTAGTATTATGACTTCCAAAAAAAGGAAAAGGGTGGGGGAATCACTGGCATGGCAAACACAGAGACAGTAATGGATCAAGAACAAGTTCCAGGCATGCTGAGAGCAGCCAATGTGGTGTAAAAACAAGAGCCACAGCAGGGCAAGTCAGAGTTAGTTACTTGTGACATCTAATAATAATTTTCATGGCAGTATAACTGACATGAATGGCCACTGCCATCTTCCAGGATGCTTGTCAACTTTCCAGTCTTGGGATTTCTGGAAAGTCTTGGGATTTCCATTAAAGTATGAGACACACCTGATTCATTGATTTTTCTATAAGATAAGCCGAGGATGCCAGGTGCAATATACCCTGCAGCCTTTTAACATATAGGGAACAGAAATGTCAGTACCATGGTAAATTAACTGAGCTAATTCAACATGGAATACTAGGGTTGGACGGGATCTGGGATAGGGGTGGGATTCAAATTTTTTAACAACTGGTTCTGTGGGCGTGGCTCAGTTGGTCGGTGTGGTTTAGTGGTCATGTTATTGGCTGGGTGTGGCCAGCTCAACACCACTCACATTGAGGCATGCATCTCCTTGCCTGGCCTCTTATGACTGTGGGGATGCTGCAACAGTCATAAGTGTGAAAAATGGTCATATAAGTCACTTTTTTCAGTGCCACTGTAACTTTGAATGGTCACTCCACACAAGCAAAGTACCAGCAAAGGAGTGAAAAAAAAACCTCCAGAGACATTCCTGAGACAGGAAGTCTAGTCCTGCCAAGAATGTAATAAGGGTTAACGGAGGGGCAGTTTTTGTAAGCAACACCAGAATGTTTCCTTCCTGCCTTCCTTACAGGATTAGCCCAGTAATTTCTTTTAAAAACCGGTTCTCCGAACTGTTTAGCATGTTAACAACTGGTTCTAGCGAATAGGTGCGAACTGGTAGAATCCCACCCCTTATCTGGGAGGTCTTTGAGTCCGATCCCCTGCTCATGGAGGAGACTCCATATCCATGATGGTGAACCTATGGCATGCATGCTAGAGGTGGCACGCAGAGCCCTCTCTGAGGGCACGCGAGCCATTGCCCTAGCTCAGCTCTGCCACACATGCACATGCACCTCCCATCAGCCAGATGGTCTTCAAGTCTCCGCTGCACATACGTGAGGGAAGGGGGAATGTGTGTGGGGGGTGCACGCACATTACATTTGGGAGTTTGCACACATGCAAGCATGCGTTGAGTACTCAGTGCCAAAAAGGCTAGCCATCTCTGACCTCTACCATCCTCGTCAAATGATTGTCCACTCTCATCTTGAAAACCTGCATTAATGGAACTCCCACAACTTCTGAAGGCAAGTCGTGCCACTGATTAATTGTTCTCACTGACGGGAAATTTCTCCTTAATTCTATGTTGGATTTCTCTGTGAAATGATGATGAAACAATGATCTGTGAGAGCTCCTCAAGTACTGGAAGACTGTTATCATGTCACCCTAACCCTAACTCTTCTCTTCACTAAACTAAACCTACCTCCCGTTCTGACCCAAACCTGGTTTCAACGAATTAAACACGAGACAAAGGTAACAGCACAACCTTTTAATGTTTATGAATCTCGTTCCTTCCTGGGTAAAAGGCTGCTTCAAACCAATTAGCTCCGATAAGAAAGAGCCTTGCCAAGGTTTTGCAAGGCTGCCAAAAACACCAGATAAAGTTACTAAGCAATCATTCCAACACAAAGAGTCTCCAAACATCAACTCAGATATTCCTAACGTCCACCAGGCTCGAGTGTAAAAGTTCTTGGCCTTCTGCAAAGAACTCCGGCTTCTCAGCTGACTTTTATCTCCTAAGGGAGGGGCCATTACCTTGCAGCCTTACTCGAGTCGCCTGTGTTGCTGCAGCTGCACTTTCCTTTGAGCAACCCTGCATGCACATGCACTGGGCACAGGCTCCTCAGGGACCTCTTCCTCACTGCTGCCAGCGTCCACAATCTCTGAAGGCAGCACTCCACTCTCTGATGGTTCTGGCCCCATCCCTGCATCACGCGCAGGCCCCTCATCTGAATCCTCACTTCCCGAGCCCTCAGCCGTCAGCACCTGCTTCTGGCAAACCACAACACCTAGTACCCTCAATCAATCAATGTAGGGTCTCCCACTTGGGCAGGGGGTTGAACTAGATGACCTACAAGGTCCCTTCCAACTCTGATTATCTGTTATCTGTTAATCGTTCATCATACGGTGTGGCCTCCATCATCTGAGGTAGATTAATCTACTTATATTGCAACACCTACAGAACCATGGTAGATTAACTGAGTTAATCTACTTTCTTGGATCTGTATAGCACATTTTGAGATAAAAGCTTGCTTACAACATTGTAGCCTCAGCTGTTGGGCCAAACCAGGTTTAATCTTCTAATCTTGGCTTCATGGAGTGTTCTTCAAAAGTAACTCAACCTTTTCCAGAGATGGTGGAACACACCTGAAGGCGCCCATTTGGGGAAGCCTCACTAACATGTTCTTCTTGACATAGCATTTAATCAGCCTCTGGAATTTACTGCTGCAGGCAGAGAGCAATTGAGTAAGATCCACCGATTGGGAAGCCTCTCTTCCCTGGCCTTGGAAAATGTCTTTGATTGAAACGTTGCCTTCAAGGCATAAACTGATTACAAGCTCAACTTCGGAAACCTCACCGAGCTTCGTGTAATAAGCCAGGAATGCAGCAAGGTGGGAGTGGTATCTACTTCTGGTGGAGTTGAGATGGGAGAAATTGGGCCACCTTTCCAGGCAGGAGTCTGGCCTTACAGCAGAATCAGTGATTCATCCAGTGGGATGCAGCTTGTGGCTTTTGTCCACGTGTTAGTGGACAATTTCTTGTGATTTCTTGTTAGTGCCATTTCTTGTGGCTTGGAGGTTTGTGCTTGTACAGAAGCAACTGCATTAACATTATTATTCATGTGTTTTGCTTAGACCAGCAGTTGCAAGAAGTCGGTATGTCTAGTTTAATGAAAATAAGGACTAGGGTGACATATTGGAATAGAATTCTTTATTGGCCAAGTGTGATTGGACACACAAGGAATTTGTCTTGGTGTAAATACTCTCAGCATACATAAAGAAAAGGTACATTCATTAAAAATCAAGAATCATAAGGTACATCATTTAATGATAGTCATAGGGTACAATCAACAATCAAATCATACTAGGAAACAGTCAAGTGGGAGGGGATAGAAGAGATTGGTCAACCATTTATCTGAAATGGTATAAGCTGTCCCACTTGAACAGGAGGTTAGACTAGAAGACCTCCGAAATCCCTTCCAGCTCTTTTATTGTGTGCAACCTTGGCAATTTTAAGACCTATGCATTCCAACTCCCAGAATTCCCCAGCTAGCATGGCCGGCTGAGGAATTCTGAAAGTTAAGTCTACAAGTTTTAAAGTTTCCAAAGGTTAGATCCCCCTGATTCAGATTTTCCATCCTATCTCTGTCTTTAGTCTGATATCATGGATAAATGACTTCACTCAATCATGTCAAAAATAGGCTAAATATTTTTGCTAAATATGCTAAAATATTGGGCCTTTATTCATTTCCATAACTAATAACTACTGGCCATTACCAAACATTTCTTTGCTCCTGTAAAATTGTCAGTCTGAATTATATATCTTGCTATAAAAAACTTCCCAGATGGATTTTTCTTTTTTTGTTTTGCAGATAAATGATATTTGGAAATCCTAGGACAATGATCAACCTGCTAGCACTACCTTTTGGATGGGATCTTGTGATTGGCGTAGCTAAATACTCTATATTCTATTCTTCCCAAAATTTTTGATGTACAGATAATCCTTGACTAAAGACCATTCCTTCAACCACCTTTTGAAGTTATAACTGTGTTGAAAAAAAGTAACTTACAACTGGCCCTTGCACTTATGACCATTGTAGCAGTAGCATCCTTGTAGTCACATCATCAGAATTTGGGCACTTGGCAACCAGCATATATTGACGCTGGGTGCATCTGGGAATCACATGATCACCGTTTGTGATCACCCTGGAGCTTCTGACAAGTAAAGCCAATGTGGAAAACTGCCTTCACTTAATGACCACATTAATGGGAAAATTTGGGTCACCTTTCCACATAATGACCACATGACTCACTTACTAGGTGCAACAAACATGTTGTAAACTTGGGCGCTATTCACTTCATGACCACTTTGCTGTGTGACAGAAGCTCCAGACTCCATTGCAGCCGTAAGTTGAGGACTACCTGTAATTTTATTGAACAGCAGCATCAAACATCTGGACTGGACTGTCCAGTTTTCAGGGTCAACAGCAGAGGTGGTCGTCAGAGTGGGGAGATAGGAGATTTTGCAGTATCCTTCCCCTGCCACACCCAGCAACCCTTGCCATGCCCACCAAGCCACGCCCACATTAATTAATTAATTAATTAATAATTAATTAATTAAGGTAGTCAACGTTTTTGAATCCCACCTCTGGTTAACGGAGTCTTTTGACCAAGCCTAAGAAGAGCATGTGGGAAGAAGGAGGCTAGTGAGGGTGAAAGGACATACATCAATTCAGAGGTGGTATCCAGCAGGTTCTGACCAATTCTGGAGAACCAGTAGTGGAAATTTTAAGTAGTTTGGAGAACTGGAAAATCTCACCTCTGACTGGAGATTTTATAGTATCCTTCCCCTGCCACCTCACTGAGCCATGCCCACAGAACCAGTAGTAAAAATTTTTTGAATCCCACCACTGCACCAATGGGAAATTGGTTGAAGCTCTATTTTAAATGCAAGTTTCTAAAAATCCCCAGGCCAGGCTCACTCCCCTCGTCTTGGACCCAGCTAATTTCTGGCTTTCTTCCCTGGCAGAGAGGCTCTCTCAGTGTCTCCTGGGTGTAAAGTTCATAGAATTCAGCTTTTGAGACCTGAGAAGGAAATGGCGATGAAAGTTGTTGGGGTGGTGCCTTGTGACAATCTTGCCATTTGTGCCCGGAGACAGGAAGCTCTAATTACCCGCATCCCGGAGAGAAGTGGGGTTTTGTCCATTGTTGCTTTTTATGATTAGGTTTTCAGCTGAATTTGAAAGAGTTCTGCGCTCCACTTTTATAAAATGTTGGATGTGTTATGTTGTGTGCGCCGGCATGAGGTCATGTTGATTTGCTTTCTTGGTTCGAGGAATCAGCCTCGGAGCTGGTCTTTGGGGTAGTGAGCAGAGAGAATATATCCCATCAGCATCAAAACCATTGGAAAGTTGATAAGGATGAGGATGGCAAGGAGAGCCACACTTTTTCCTTGATGGGCTCTGAATAAGGAATGTGTTTTTCTTTTCTTTTTTAAAAAAAGATTTCAATTACAAGATTTTGTGAAGTTTGTTTATGAGATAAGCCAAGGGTACCAGGTAAAAAGATGAGATATTAAGAAAGCAAATACGATAGGAATGTGAATATCTATATGAGTGAGTGAGCAGACCTCTCTAAGCGCTTTACAGAGTCAGCCTATTGCCCCCAACAATTTGGGTCCTCAGAAGGATGGGAGGCTGAGTCAACCCGGAGCCTGATGGGATTTGAACTGCCAAATTGTAGGCAGCAGAAGTAGCTTGCAGTACTGCACTCTAACCACTGCACCACAGAGGCTCCTGAATGCTTGGTTCGCCAGATTATCAGGATCAGATCAAACCGGTCATACAGATTGGCCTTCATTCAGGGGTGGGATTCAAATTTCTTAACAACTGGTTCTGTGGACATGGCCTAATTTGTAGGTGTGGCTTGGTGGTCATGTGACTGGCTGGGCGTGGCTTGTATGTATTTTTTTTATAAAAAAGAGCAACTTTCACCCAAAATCAGGCAGATTGAGTTTGCTCCCAGAATCACAGATTCACTCAGAGATCTACCATTCCGCAATTTGCTACCTGAATCTGCACTGAAAAACAGACGCTTCAGTCCTAAGGAAGGTTCAGCTCTGCTTTTTAGATTTGCTAGAAAGCAAGAAATCCAATGATTTCCTGCTTTCTGGCTAATATAAATCTCCCAGCACAGATAGTCGGAAGAGCTGATGGTCGGGGAAAAAAATAAAGGAAAACGAGCAACTTACCAAAAATTAGGTGAAGGCACAATGCAGGTAAGTTGGATGGCAGGCATGCCAGGTAAGGAGTGAGTGGGCAGGGTGGGGCCAGCCAGTGGCATGATTTGCCAGTTCTCCGAACTGCGCAGAATCGTAACAACCAGTTCTATAGAACCGGTCCGACCAGGTAGAATACCAGCCCTGCCTTCAATCAACAACACTGTAGTATTCCCAAATACCTGCTTTTTCCTAGTCTACCTGGACACCTGGCTCATGCAACCGGCATTGAACCAGTGCCTCTGCTATGGGCAGAAGAAAGATCAGGTGTTCTTTGCTCCTTATTCCCTGCTTTAGTAATTGCATAACCTCTGCAGATGCCAAACACTAAATAAATCAATAAACTCCCTGCTTTGAGGAATATCTGAAAGTGAGAGAAAGAGCCAGTGTATTCAGGAGGCTCTAGACATGCAAATGAATATTTTATATATTGCCTGAGGGTAGCGAAGTGGGTTGGTTTATTTTTTTTGTGGTGGTGAATGTTGACTTGAAACAGACTGAAGGATAGATTGATAACCCATTTGGGAGCAGTTTGAGATGTTTTGCTCCTGGAGGGAAGCCATGACGGGCCACTAACCCCCATCGTCCATCCTGCCAGAGCTGGTTGGATCTTATCTAGACCCTCACCATGGAAAGAAACCCCCCTCCCCCCAGCTGTGGGAGAAGGTAACAGGCTGACTTTCTGGGTGCTGTGGACAGGTGCCAGATTCTTGCCATTATAATTTTCCCTCTCCAAATTCTTAGAAGCAGTTTGGAAGAAGTAACCTGGGAGCATCCTCACTTCTACTGACTTGACATGCTGAGGTTAGATACTCTGAGCTGCTGCAGGTTATTCAGAGGGAGGAAGGGAGGAAGAATCAGAATCAGAGTAGAGCTGGAAGGGGTCTTGGAGATCTTCTGGTCCAGCCCCCTGTTTCAGCAGGAAATCCTATACCATTTTCAGACAAATGACTGTCCAGTCTCTTCTTAAAAGCCTCCAGTGATGTAGGAGCCATAACTTTTGAAGGCAAGTTGTTCCGCTGGTTAATTGTCCTCACTGTTAAGAAGTTTCTCCTTAATTCCCAGGTTGCTTCTCTTCTCCTTGATTAGTTTCTTGTCCTGCCCTCTGGTGCTTTGGAAAATAAATTGACCCTCTTCTCTTTGGGGCAGCCTCCTCTTTGTGAAGGGAGGGAGGAAAAGTGGGAAGGAGGGAGGGAGGGAGGGAGGGAGGAATACCAGAAGGAGAAGGAAGGGAAAGGAAAGGGAGGGAGGGAAGGAGAAAGAAAGGAAGGAATATCAGAAGGTGAAGGAAGGGAAGGGAAAAGAAGAGGGAGGGAGGGAGGAAAGAAGGAAGATATGAGAAACAAAAGTAGAAGGAAGGGAAAGGGAAAGGAAGAAAGGAGAATCAGACAGAGAAGTAAAGGAAGATGGGAGAGGGAGAGGAAGGAAGGAGGGAAGTTTCTAGGAGGAAAACAGAGCCTCCATATCTAAGAAAGGAAATGAAGAGGCTCAGAAACTGTTACATATTAGCATACTCCAAATACTCTGTTCCCATTGGTCCACAAATACTCGAATCTGATTGGTGTTCTACTCAACGGTGATTGGTCAAAAATAAGTAGCATATGATTGACCGCCCCAGCGGCGGGAGAATTAAGGAGCCGTCATTGGCCGCGAGCCGCGAGCAGCCTCTCTATAAAAAAGGGCTGCCGCGGTTCCTGGTTCAAACGGAATCCAGCAACAAATCAAAGAGCTGAAGTTACGCTGGTCTCGAGTCTCATTCTTCGCGAACACAACAGAAACAAAACCTGTTTTCTTACCTCACAGCACTTACATTGCAGGTGAAGCCGAAATGAATCAGCTCCATTTTCCGATGCTGCAGACATTGAGGGAAAAATGGAATTCATTAGTTCTAGTGTCTTCGGGAAAGCGAGTGATATAACTATGCATTGAGAAGAAACAAACATGCACCCACCCACACACACACACACCCCATGCAGGAACCAAAACTCCTGGGTTACAGTTTCTCTTTCCCGGTGGTAGGATTCAATTTTTTTTACTCCTGGTTCTGTGGGCGTGGCTTTGTGGGCGTGATATGGAGTGGCAGGGGAAGGATACTGCAAAATCCCCACTCCCTCCCCACCCCACTAACCTGCTTTCCAGCTCCGTTCTCCTGTGCAGGGCAACCAAAGAAGAGCCAGCCAATCAGCTGGGACTCGGGAGGCAGAGAATAGATGGGGGCGGGGCCAGTCAGAGGTGGCATTTGCTGGTTCTCCGAACTACTCAAAATTTCGACTACCGCTTCTCCAGAGCCAGTCAGAACCTGCTGAATCCCACTTCTGCTTCTTCCCGCTTTGAATTTCAGATAGATGTTAGCAAGAAAGCATTCACTGATATATCTATTAATAAATCGACATTGTTGCCCAATGACTTGGGGCTCTTTGCATACAAAATGGGGCAGTACCGTGAAATAGATAGAGTGAGCATCGGTGTGCATGAGGGTGTAAGGAAGACAGACTTTCATAGACAGTTCACACATAGACATCTGTGTGCATGAGTGTGTAAGAGAGAGAGGTTTTGGCTCTTTTTGTTTACTTTGGATTTCGCTTGCATTCTGCTGGGAATCCCTGCAATTGCTTTTTAATTCAGGCTCTCTGGTGGATCAGTTTCTATTTTTTGGAATCGGCTTCCCGGGGGACTTGAGGCTTGGCACTTCCCAGTAGAGCTCAGTGGGGAGACTGAAGGTAATTTCTTTGAAAACAGACCAAAAAAGGAATCCAAGCCAGAGAAGAATTTTGCACTTTTTCCCCTCCAAATGCCACTCTGCTGCAGGTAAAGAATTTAACAGCTTGTGTGAGGTGTGTCTTGAGCCAATAATAATTTGACTGACATGGTTTGGCACCAAAGTGTCTATTTAAGCTTGCTTACAAGACAGGCCTTAAAAAAAAAATACAAACACCAAACTTCCAAGCCACGTCTGGTATTTCTGTATGTTCATTCTTGCAAAGATTAACATGCATCTAGACAAGCTCAGGTTCAAAAAAAAAAAAGAGAGAGAGAGAAAACATTTATGTCTGGTGTAATTTGGTGCTTCAAGCATTAACACTAATAGCCTAAAAAACAGCAATGCTTATGTTGCATTGTGTACTCTGTTTGATTGTCAGCAGGTCCCTGTTCAAAATTTGCCACATCTGTGTCCTCAGGGTTACCTAACCTGAGTAATGCTCCTGGTTCCTGTAGTCTGCAATTTTTTCCCTCCAAGTGGCCTCAATGTCCCTCTAAAAGAATGCAAATGACCAGCTCTCTGCAAGGAATATAAATCCTTCCATTCCCCATCATCCGGTCAGAGCTGAAAAAACTTCTTGGATGAGAAGTGAAATGTCTTCAAAGAAAAACCAGAAAGTTCAATTGCCTCTTGAAAAAGCATCTTTGGGACAATTACAATCCTAGTTTTGGTTGCAAAGGGAGAAGCTAAGTCAAATATTTATTCCTTTGCAATCTTTGGTGTCCCTAAATTTAATCCTGCAGAAACGGCTTTTCTACCTGACTCAGAGTACTGGTTATGGTAAAAGAGCACCAATTGGCAACCAGGGAGATGCAATCAAAGCTTGCCAATTTTTCATGCTTTGGTTCACAATCTTGTGTCAACATCCTTATTCTTTTGACCATGTTCTATGGATACCTCAGATCTGGGCCCAACGCTCTGGGTATTGAATAGATCAAATGTTGCAGAGTTTGGAAGCTTTTCATCATAAATTAGGATGATCATAAATTATGTCCCTTGTGCTGCTCATAAGATCAAAAGAGACAACGGGCTATTGGGATAACTCCAGCTTCTGGTTTAAAAACAAAAATATCAAAGCAAATTGTTTGGATGGTGCAGTTAGTCACTTGCTAATAGTAAGAAAGATGCTGGGTTTAAGCCTGCAATGTCATAAACGTAAATACCATGTTATGTAAAGAGCTAAATTGGGCAAACATTTAAAGAATGAAAAGGTGAAAAGAATAAAATGAATAAAGCTGCAGAGAGAACCAGAATATAAGGAAAGAGGGAGAAGGAGTGTGGAAATATGTTCTTTCAGTTGTGGAATCATGTAAATATACTCAAGCTTTAAAGTATTTATTTTGTGAAAAGGAACATATCACCAATGAAGGAGAATATTCACAGCTCAGGGTTGAAATGTGGGGTCCTTGGTGCTTTCTGAGTTTGCTTGTTTCCTTGCAGATGTTTCATTACCCTAACCAGGTAATATCATCAATGCTAGAAGGGAGTAGGGTGTGTGGAATGGAGGAGGAGGAGGAAGAGGAGGTGGAAGAGACGGACTGTGGGGTCCTTGGTGCTCTGAGCTTGCTTGTTTCCTTGCAGACATTTCATTGCCCAACTACATAGCATCATCAGTGCTAGTCAAGACTAGCACTGACAGTGTTGCCTAGTTTGGTTAATGAAACATCTGCAAAAAAACAAGCAAGCTCAGAGAGCATCAAGTAATATATTAATTCCTAAATGTTTAATTGGAAGGCAATCTGAAATTAAGAGCCTTGGAAAACAAGTTACAGATTTGAGGAAATCCACTAAATGTTCTTTAGTGTGTGATTTTCATCATGCCAGAGAATAATTTGAAATTTTTAAACTTTTAAAGATATGTAGCAATTCCTAAAAAGGAGGATTCAGATAAGGAACATATAAGGCTTATTTCACTGTTTTCTATTAGCAGTAGTTTCGCCATAACTCATTCTTCTTTTCTCCGAAGTCAAAAACCGAGATGAAAGTTACTTCTGAGAGAATCCCATAAGAAACTGCAGAAAGAAAGTCTAATCTTAGATTTTTGGAAGAAACTTTGCATTTGGTTTTATTAGAGAGGCGTCACTCTTAGAAGGCTTCCTACGGGTGGATAAAGATAAATGAGGCATGAGGTATCTTGGTGAGGCAGAAAAAAAATCATAACATATTTTGATTTATGGGCATATGAAATTATCAAAGTGATACTCCATGATTATAAATGGAACATTAAAATGATGCTTGTAAAAAGGCATTAAGTAGGAAAGAAACCAGTAGTTGTCTTCTTCTTCCTAGCGTATTCGCACAAGGTCTGGGTCAGCTTTTTGGATCATTGAGTGCCAGTTTGCCCACAGCTTGCATTTCTTTGTTGACAGTGTCTTGCCATCTCTGTTTGGATGTTTGCGAGGTTGCCGGCCATTGACTTCTGTTTGTTAGGCAGTCTTGGCCACGGTGGGAGGTGCTGCTCCCTGGGGACATGTCCATGCCAGTGGAGTCGGCCTTCTCTCGTCTTCTCTGTAATTGGTGCCTCAAAATGCTGTTGGATGATATAATGTGTGATGTGGTCAAGAAGGGAGATGCCCAATATCCAGCGAAGCATTCGCGTTTCCAAGGCATGGAAGTAGCTTTCGGTCTCATGAAACAAATCAGTAGTGATATTGTAAAATTAGGTACTTCAGTTCCAGAGGTGGGATTCAGCAGGTTCTGGCCAGTTCTGGAGAACCGGTAGTGGAAATTTTGAGTAGTTTGGAGAACCAGCCAATACTACCTCTGACTGGCCCCGCCCCCATCTCTTCTCTGGGAGGGTAACTCAGGGTCGACTACCCGACCCAGAGGAAACCAACGGGACGTGTCCTGAACGGAGCTGGAAAGCAGGTTAGTTGGGTGGGGAGGCAATGGGATTTTGCAGTATCCTTCTCCTGCCATGCCCACCAAGCCATGCCCATAGAACTGGTAGTAAAATATTTTGAATCCCACCATTGCTCTGTTCTATATGGTATGTTGCGTACAGATGGCAATCCATTCTCATGCATAAATGCTGTGCAATTTTAACATCATTTTTAGCACTCTTTTCAGTGTGGTGCTTACAGATATTACAGATATTCGACTCAGGACCACTTAATTGGTGACTGTTTCTGAGGTGGTTTTCAGCAGCAAGACTGGTCAAGACCTCTTGGCCATCACCTTTAAAATTCATCAAGCCTCTTGGTCGTTTAGGGTGGACTGACTGGCTCTGCCCCCATTTCTTCTCTGCCTCCCATTGAGTCCCAGCTGATTATCTGGGTCTTCTTTGGTTGCCCTGCACAGGAGAACAGAGCTGGAAAGCAGGTTCGTGGGGTGGGGAGGGAATGGGGATTTTGCAGTGACCTTCCCCTGCCACACCCACCAAGCCATGCCCACAGAGCCAGTAGAAAAAATGTTTGAATCCCACCATTGGACTGTTTGATTTTACAAAGGCACTGCCACTAAAATGCCACCTGAGCTAAGAGATGGAAGGCTGCAGCTCGTCTATCCATTTAGGAATTACTGCACAAGACCCCAGAATAGAGATGTTTTGATAGGCATGTCCACCAAGCTGTTCACTATTTTAATCACTTTGGTTGAAAAGTTGACTCATATCTTTCATGACCAGAAGACTGATTTGAGAAGAGCATACAGAAAATACAAAAAGCTCTGTTTTTATTTCACTTTAAAAAAAAAAAATAACATAAGCTGCAATCCTATGCATAGTTCCAGGAGTCCACATTTTCACAGAGAATCACATTTTGTTTAGCTGCATATGTATTTCACTGGTTCTAACAGGTCCTGGAAGACTTAAGGCATCTTTTTCTTGGAGGTGGAGTAATAGGTAGAAAGTGGGGAAGGGAGGGGGAGAAGAAAGCACACTGGACCTTCTGATTTCCACACCAAAAGGCCTTTGTCCCAAACCACACATGTAGATTTTAAACAGAAAACAAAATTAAAGCACAGTGCTTTCTTTATAACAGGCAGTGTGTGTGCCTTGTGCAGCCTTTTGGGTTCCTGTATCCCTGGATTTATGATGGGCTCCACACATTCTCTCAACTCCTTTCGCCATGTGAAACAGGAACGATCAACGGGCTTATGTTGAAGTTCACATTTATTCTGACTTTTAGCTGTGTACAGGTTCCAAATTCACCACAAGCATGGAAAATGTAAGTCTGTAAAGCATATTGGGCCCTTCCCAGATGTTAGACACACCATGGCTTCTGTGCAGAAGTTCAGTCATTCCAAATCTGTAGGTTCTCACAGAGCCTTTTTTGCACGCCTGGAAGGCTGCATATAAATGAAAACTTTTGTACCAAAACGAAGTTTCAAAAACATGACATCACCCTCTACATATTAAAAAAACAAAACAAAACCCTGTGAGGGAATAAAGAGCTGCCCCAAATTAATTTTCCAATCCTGTTTAGATCCTACCCAGGGTTATCAAGATCTTATAAAATGGTACTAACACTTCAAATGATCTTGATTCTCTCCCTCTCTTGATGCAGCCCAGGATTACATTGGCTGTTTGGGTGGCTGCAGCACATGGCTGGCTCATACGTATTTAATTGATTCTACTAGATGTTGTGGTTCAACGGCATCCTGTGCAGACATGGTAGTGGAATCGGACAGTGGGGAAGAACAGGGATCAGTCCGTGAGTCTGGAGAGGACTTGGATGAGAGTCCTGTGTCTGATGCAGAGATGGAGCCAGGACCATCTGGGAGTGGAGTGCTGACTCTGGAGCCTCCAGAGTCTGGCAGCAGCGAGGCCGAGGAACAAGGGGAGCCTGTTCCCAGTGCATGTGTACACAGAGCTGCTAGAAGGTGAGAGCAGCTGGAAAAAAAGGGGTGACCCGGGAGTAAGGCTAAGAGGTGATTGCCCCTCCCATAGGGTATAAAGGACATGCAAAGGTAGAGAAACCTTTGCAGGAAGCAAAGTCGTTCTTTCAGCTCAGACTCATTCTTGAAGCTCGTTGGATTGCAGTTGGTTTCTTTTCTAGTTCATTTGACACTTCTGTGATTGGCAGCACTTCACAGGAAAGAAAGGTAGGTGCTTATCTCGGGGGACTGTTTGAGATTCATTACCGGCTGGGAATGAAAACAATTCCCAGCATTGCAATAAAATAAGACTTGTTTTTAAAATAAGAGTGTGTATAATTACAATCTCAGAAGCCTTAGTCAGAACATTAGAACTCCAGTGGTATATTTTCAGTAAATCAAATCCCACACATATTTTCATGAAATTAGCCATTATCTATTAGTGCCCATTCATGACTTGAATGCCCAATATCACTTTCAAAAGAGACTCTTACAAGAAATTAAAACCATCATAAAAAAGAAAGTTAGAGACAATCAGATTCAGTACTCACCTTTAAAGAAGGAGTTCGGTTTGGCCTATTATGACACCAATTTGAAAGTACTTTATAGGCCCAGACCAATTAATTTGGATTTGGACATCTCTGATGTATTCAGTTTTAGCAAGGATCTAATTAAAACCTCTCAATCTATTGTTCATACATTTTCAGATAAGAAATGCCTAGGATGCGTATTTTTGCCAAATGCAGTCAGGCAGTCAACCATCAAATGAGAAATAGATTCTGTGCTGGAGAAATATAGAGATACCGAATAGCAGAATGTATTCCCCAGATATCTGTATACTCAGATGCCACACCCAAAGCAAAAAGCCCAGCAGATTCTTTCTTCGTAATACTCTCTGAAATGAATAAAGACAGGGCTGTTCTATAAAATATTTGGAGACGAAGAAGTAGGAAGGGTGAGGTGAGGAGGTGAAAATGTTAAGATGGCGGCAAGGCCACACAATGGAATTGCCAAAGAAGAATTTGTCATGGCTTTATTGCAATAAGTGTTCCCTCAACACTGTCCAACTATTTACCAAGTCTGTACTACTATTACTATTAATCCTCTCATCACTCCTTATCACTCATCCCCTCCCACTTGTGACTGTATGACTGTAACTTTGTCGCTTGTATCCTTAAGATTTATATGGACTGTTTCCTAGTATGATTCGATTGCTTATTGTACCCTGTGATGATTACTAATGATGTACCTTATAATTTTTGACTCTTGACAAATGTATCCTTTCTTTAATGTACACTGAGAGCATTTGCACCAAGACAAGTTCCTTGTGTGTCCAATCACACCTGGCCAATAAAAATTCAGTTCAGTTCAGTTCTCTTCTCTTCTCTTCTCTTCTCTTCTCTTCTCTTCTCTTCTCTTCTCTTCTCTTCTCTTCTCTTCTCTT
>BHFT01033286.1:0-27456 GCA_004320025.1 Laticauda laticaudata
AGTGAACGCTTTGCATCCGCTAGGCTTCCGTGATGCATCCGCTTCATCCTCTAGGCATCCGCTCTGCATCCATTTCTTCCGTTGCGCGTCCGCTTCGCTGTGCTCCTCCTGAAGCCCTGCTGATGTGCCATCCGCTTCCATCCGCTTGGGTTCCGTGGAGCATCTGCTTAACATCCTGGCTACGTCCTCTCCCTGTCCATTCCTTTCTGTTGTTGTCCACTTTGCTTTTGCATATTTGGGGCACTTTTGAGAGCAGATAAGAATGGATGGAAAATTTTCTCGTCCGCTGTGTCCTTTTTACATACGTTTTGCATCCGTCGGCCTTTGTGACAGGCCCTTTAAATTCATCATTTGGGATATGTTTCACATTTACATGTTAACAATCTACAGTCTAAATGTAGAAAATAATATAAGTGATCAGAGGCTATCCTTTATTAGATATGTTTTATTACTGTATATTTTATAGCTGTATAGAATTCATGTTGCAAGAAGAATACAGCAAAGATTGCCACAAATCAAGGTTTGTAAACATTGTTGCATCTTATAGTGTATGAAAACAAATAGAATGAATAAATATTAAAAAACTTTGTTTCATGGCACATATAATAAGTAAAGCCAAATAGACTTTGTTTCACAAAAATATATTTCTTCAGTGCTAAGGTTTACAGTAGAGGGAGCAAATCAACTCAGAAAAAATATTCCACAAAAGTTTCATAAAAGAGCATTGAATGTTGATGCATTAGCAATAGCAATTGCACTTAGACTTGTATACCACTTTACAGTGCTTTATAGCCCTCTCTAAGTGGTTTTACAGAGTCGGACTATTGCCCCCAACAATCTGGATCCTCATTTTACCCACGTCGGAAGGATGAAAAGCTGAGTCAATCTTGAGCCTGGTGAGATTTGGACTGCCAAATTACAGGCAGCTGGCATTCAGCAGAAGTAGCCTGCACTCTAACCACTGCACAGATACAGTATAAATCTTCAGTATAATGATAGGAGGAAATCAAGTTCCAGGATGGGTACACCCCTACTAAAAACACAGCAGAGTGAACCTCTGTTCTCCTCATTTTGTGGGAGTCACAAGATTCTCCAAGAAAAAAATAATTATGCAAGTACCCCTAATGCCAACCAACCAGTGCTTCAAATTGCACTAAGAATCAAAGCAGTACAAGGCAAAACATGTGATTTTTTTCTCATACCAGTATGCACCAGCCAGCATTTAGGCTGCATTTAGACCAACTATAAGCTTCCAGGTTATCTTGAAAAGCAGCCCAATATATAGCATACTACAACAGATTTATGCTATTGTAAATTAGATTAATTTCATGTCCAGTTATGTTGGCTCACGCTCTTAGATTTCTTGGATTGGTTACCAAGAAGCCAATTGGTTTAAATTACAAGTATTTTGGATGACACCAGGTCTGAGAAGTCTGCTTAGATATGCTTCATTTACTTAAACAGCTTAAATATTATCAATGCAATGATTTTCATCTTCAGCATGTTTCAGAAATATACTCTGATGAACCTGGTTTCTTTTCTACTAAAATATTTACAAGATAATAATCATATAGCATGAAATAAAGTGTGAGTACATTTATTAGAAAATGTTAACAAAAGGCATATTTTATCAGGTAATTTTGCTGATAATTTTTCAACAATTGTAATGAATATGCAGTGGGGACATAATATTTAAAGAAGTATTTTAAATCATATTTGATTGTGACAAATTTCAGAAAAGTTATGTCTCTAGTAACTATTTTTCAAGTGATTAAACATAGACAAGAGGAAATAATTTTGAAGAGCAATTAAATGTTCTTTGTTTTCTTTAGGGCTGTTATGATTTGGTGACCAGTTTTATGGAGACCAATATGGGAATCATAGCTGGAGTGGCTTTTGGAATTGCATTCTCACAGGTATACCATTTAATTGCTTTGAAGTGTGTTTGACCCAGCTTCAGGGAGGGATTATAGAGAGGTACATGCCTCAAACTGTTCATTAATGCTTAGGTCATCTATTCATTGATTTTTCTTTTTCTAACTTAAATGGAGTTTCGCCTAGAGAGTATCAGTTATAGCCTCAAGTGGGGGAAAATATTCTTCCATTGGATCAAATAAGGGTTAACCTAGTAAAAGTAGCGTAAATGGAGAATAAACAGCCCCCAGACAAATAGTTGATTCATACTTTGCATGTGCAGTTTCATAACTTAAATTTGTCTTTGTTTAAAAGAAATATCAAATTTGGAATATCATGTTTTAGAAAAGAAAGTTGAAAGCATATGGTTAATTTGTCCCATTTAGAGGGTTATAGTTAAGACCATCAACAAATATTTTTCATCAAGACTAAAGCAGTTAGCATTTGTTGTAAACAAATGTGGATTTTATGTGAATCCTGCATCTAAAAATCAAAGTCAGGACAACATGCTAATGAAGCTGCTTTCCATGTGAATTTCTTTCTTCAGAAATTAGAAAATGTGTCCCTAAGTTCTTTATTTTTAAGCACAAAGGATTGAGTCTATCTTTTTGCTGTGGTTATGTTGAAATAGTATGCCAAATGAAATTAATCTGATTCTAATTTACTGAGATTAGTCATAGATCTAAAGATGCTAAAAGTGATTTAATTCAACACACTGCTGTAAAATAAAGCCTAATACTACCAGTCATATCTAATATTCTGAGTTGTATTTGTCAGTAATAAGAGGTAATCAGACCAATTTCTTTAAGTCATTTGACTGTTTAGTTGGATTTTTTGTGATGCAACTGCTGCTGAGGACAGTGATGATAGCAGTTAAGAAATTAATAGCAGTTTAAATGCTGTTTTAGATTTCAATATTAACCATTAAATTGATTAATAGTAAAGTTAAGAAAAGCAAAAAAGCTAGTTCTATATATAGTACATAGTTAATTTATGACATTCTCTCAACAAAGTATATTAAATAATAACTTGTAGTCAAAATTACTTTTCAAAAAAGTAAGCAGATTTATGAATCTTGATTCATATCTTCATGAATTTATTTATCTTAATGACAGGTGCAAGCATTCTCCTTGGGAGGGGGAGACAATTTTGGTGTTTAGGAATCCTGAATGCAGATGGATGGCAATATGTAACAAAGAACTCTTGTCATCAGCTTTCCAACTTGTCAGAATTTTTTTGTCTCTCTGCCATTGGAAGTAGAATCTTGGTTCTACTACATTAATCTTTTTGGTGGTGGTTCAGTGGGGCAGTATAATCTTCTTGTTTGCATCATAGTAGTTCAGAAAAGAGAAGCAAAGATATATCTAGAGCTGCCTTTTAGATATCTCTGTTTTGTTTCCTATCAAAAGTTTATTCCATAGGTTGTAATAATTTAGAAGCTTAGAAACAAAAATGACATCGTCTGGTACATTTTTTTATCAAAGGGCACATGATGAAATAATATGGATGAATATTTTCCAATTACATCTAGATCAATAAATATTTAAGAAAAATAATTGTAAAATTCCTTGTTGTAGCTATTACTTTGACAGGAAATTATTAATTTTAAAATACAGAAAAATTATAATATTACTTACAGCATGAGTTTATTTTCTTATTAATTAGGCAGGACTGAGACTAGGCACATGTGTAAAATATATTAGAAATCAATTTTTCAACATATTGTCTCTTAATTTTAATAATAGTATGGGAAAATATGTTTTGTCTGTACTATTATTTTATACTTTTTGTTTGACAGTTCTCTTGTTAAAGTAAATTTAAATATTTGTGCATTATCTGAGTGAGGCAAAAAAACTTTAATATCAACAAAATCTAAAACTGGAAGCTACTCCTAGGTACAGTTTGAATTTGAGAAGTTTTGGGAAGGGGAACATTTTAATGTTTAACATTTTAACATTTAACATTTGAAATGCTTTTTCAGAATAAAGTTAAAAATATTGTCTAGAAATATTTTAAAACATACTATTTATTGAGAAAATAAGGCTTAAAATATATATTTTTCTAAAATTCACCAATGAGACATATCATTTGTCATTTTCATAAAATGCCCTTTATAGATAAGACCAACTCAAATTTTCAGAAAATGATTCTTCTATGGTACTTATTGGAGGTAAAAGTAAAGAATGTCCATTTATTTCAAGAATTAGTCTATGATTTATAGCAAGGTTGGGCAACTAGAGTCCAAACCTATGGTGCTGCAAGCTGGAGGCCAATCACCAGGTGACTGGTAATGAGATTTTGAGTTTTAAAAAGAAAAAAGGAAATAGAATAGATCCTATGCTTAACAATCTTTCCCCTTTAGAACAACCCCCTCCAGCCAAATGCATACATCTAGAAATGTCAACTTTGCCTTTTTAGCAACATCTTATCATTCCACCCCACTCCATTTCTTAAAATAATTTCAAAATGTTGCTTTTAACTAAATTAAAGTTGCTCATTCCACTAATAGATATCCTGATCCACAGTTCCATCCAAATATATTTCAAACAACTGAAAAATATGTTTGACCAGAGGCATGGTGAAGGATGAAAAAAATGAATGTGCATATCAAGTTCAACATTTATGTAGCCTTTTGCCAAAAGCTAAATTCAGCAATGCAAAGAACAGACCCATGCGACTGATGTTTATTTGTTTATATCAAAATCCATTGTTCAATGGTATTCATTCTGAATAAAGGTTACTTTTAGGCACTCTATTTTGGCTGTAGGTTTTATTTTATATTGTTTCATTTTACATAT
This sequence comes from Laticauda laticaudata, assembly GCA_004320025.1. Lineage (NCBI taxonomy): Eukaryota > Metazoa > Chordata > Lepidosauria > Squamata > Elapidae > Laticauda > Laticauda laticaudata. The sequence continues at coordinate 4,713 of BHFT01033286.1, forward strand.
TTCCACAAATTTAAAAATCTAAAATCCTGTTTGCAGACTCACTACATTTCATGACACTGGATTAAATGCATGATTCTTTTCCTTTCTCTTCTGCAGCTGATTGGCATGCTGTTGGCATGTTGTCTGTCTCGGTTTATTACTGCCAATCAGTATGAGATGGTGTAACAAGGTGAGATTCTGCACATTGCATGCAAGATGCTTTTTTTCAGAGTTAGGCAAATGTTTTGCTTTCCACTTGAAATAAGATAGATTTTATAGCTCCTCTCTCCAGCATGGCCTTTTATTGCAGTCAGCACAACTCCCATCAGCCTCGGCCAATGTTATTCTGGGTGGTTTATATCAATGAAAATTCATTCAGTGCTGAATGACATTAATGATTTGCATTAATGATAATGCAGAACAACAAAAAGAATTCTGTAGGGACTATCCTGTAATATAATTCTCCATTATTTTATTTTAAGTTAATAAACAAAAGTAGTTTTTTAAAATACTACCTCTGCTGATATTCTGGAATGTGTGGTCTCATTTCCATCACTATAAAACTTGGCAACCCTAAACCCAAGGGTGGGATTCTACCTGGTTGGTCCAGTTCTATAGAACAAGTTGTTACGATTCTGCGCAGTTCGGAGAACCGGCAAATCGCTTCACTGGCTGGTCCCACCTTGCCCCGCCCACTCCTTATCGGGCATTCACGCCACCCAACTTGCCTGCCTTTGGTAAGTTACTATTTTTCCTTTTTTTCCCCCAACCATCAGCTGTTCTGTGCCAGGAGATTTAGATTAGCTAGAAAGCAGGAAATCATTGATTTTCTTGCTTTCTAGCTAATCGAAAAGCAGAGCTGAACCTTTCTTAGGACTGAAGCTTCTATTTTTCAGTGCAGACTCCAGTAATAGATTGCAGAAAGGTAGAAATGAATCTGATTCTATGAGCCACTCAATCTGCCTGTCTACTTTGCCTGATTTTGGGTAAAAGTTGCCCTTTTTAATAAAAAAATTAATATTTACATCAATATTTACATACAAGCAAGCCATGCCAGCAAGCCACATGACCAACAAGCCACACCCAGTCAAACCACACCCACCCAGTCACATGACCAACAAGCCACACCCACAAATTAGGCCATGCCCACAGAACTGGTTGTTAAGAAATTTGAATCCCACCCCTGCCTAAACCCATATTTAAAATCAGTGCAGGAATTTTGCCTCATTTTACAACCTTTCTTGCCACAGTTGTTAAGTGAATATTTGCAGTGGTTAAGTTAGTAACCTGGTTATTAAGTGAATCTGGTTTCCCCATTGACTTTGCTTGTTAGAAGGACACAAAAGGTGATATGACCCAAGGACATTGCAAATATTATAAATATGAATCAGTTGCTAAGCATCTAAATTTTGATCACGTAACCATGGGGACGCTGCAATGGTCATAAGTATGAAAAATGATCATAAGTCACTCATAAGTTCCATTGTAACTTTGAACAGTCACTAAAAAAAACATTGTAACTTGAGGATTACTTGGAATGGATTAGATGTAGGTTTAAAAAGGTGAAAATTACCCAGACAAGCCAGAAACATTCTTGGCCACTAGAACTATTGATCTAAAAAAATGTTTCATTTGACTTCTTTTAAAAAAAAACCCAAAGGTACAATTTTAGCGCACTCTTAGATTTGACTTTCTACCCATTTGATTCCCCTTCAGCCAGGAGTATTTTTGTTCAGCATAAGCTTATGCATAAAGCATGCCTATTCACAGAGAAATTGGATCCTTATCATAGCCATGCATGCTTTCTTAACACCTGTGATAATATGCACTGCAAGAAAGCTGGTTCATGGCCTTCATAGTCGAACAGAAACTTGAGCAGAAACCCAATGTAGCAGTAAATGTTCCAAATGGAACCAGAATGTTCAGAGCAAGTCTACTATATACCAGTCTATTCTGGACACAGAATGTGGCTCATTGCTTTTGAAGCCATCAGTGTTTTAGATTTATACTGAATGTCCAGTGATCTGTTTAGCTCATCCAAAGTGGTATATGAGCAAAAATCAGTGCCCTGAATCCTTGTATGAATTCCCTTTTAATTCAGTGTAGGAGTAGATTCATACACAAATATATGTGAGAGATCCTTGGAGCTCCATGAGTTTGGTTGTTTGTCTGCCAACATTTCATTACCCAAATTAGTTAAATAATCAGTGCAAGTCCTGTAACTTCACTAGTAATGATGTTATCTAATTTGAGTAATGAAATGTCAGCAAGGAAACAACCAAGTTCAGAGTGCACCAACGATCCCTCATTTTAACCATGAACCACAAATATTTTCCATTATTGGTAAAAAAAACCTCTTCATACTCTACATAAATGACCTCTGTGATTATTATTATTATTATATTAAAAGCAACTGCATTCTCTTCACTGATAATGTAAAGCTATTCAACACTGCAGACAGGACTACTACCCTCCAAAAAGACCTTGACTATGTATCAGAATGGTCAATCAAATAGCAACTTCAAATCTCAACAAATAANCCCAGTACTTCCTAGTTGAACCACAGACAACTACAATGATCTAATACATATTGATTTTACAGAAGACATTGTTGAAAAAGCATTGCTCAAACTAAAACCATCCCTATCTATTGGACCGGACAGAATATGTGCCTACTTCTTAAGTGATCTCAGTGCTAGAACCCACTGTAACTACATAGCCAAAAAGGCATTAAGAGTTGTTAATCTAATCCTATGTATCTTCTTCTCTGGTAATATCACACGACTAACCAGAGCATACAAAACATTTGGTAGAACCTATCCTTGAATACAGCTCATCAGTCTGGAACCCATATCATGTCTGGAACCCATTGCAATGTCTTACCTGCAAACGAATACTTCAGCTTTAATCATAACAAACAAGAGCACACAATAGATACAATCTCAAGGTTAACCGCACTAAACTTGACTGCAGAAAATACGACTTCAGCAACAGAGTGGTCAATGTTTGGAATACTCTACCTGACTCTGTGGTTTCTACTTTACCTAACTCTAGTTTCTTCCCGCAAAACCCGCCAAACAACTTTAGCCTTGGACTGTCTACTATTGACCTCACGCCTTTCTAAAAGGACTGTACGGGGCATGCATAAGTGCACCCAAATTGTGCCTACGCTGTCCGCTGTCCTATTGTTCTTTTATTTTGCTAATTAAGTAATCCATCTCAATGTATTCAAAAACTATGTTTTATTCTTATACCTGTATCTTGTAATTGATTGACAAATCAATAAATAAATTATACATTATATTATAAATATATAAATGTTTTTTTTAAGTTTTCGCGAGGTACTTACAATGTGTGCTGTTTCAGCGTTCCTTCGGGGTATTATCCCTACGTCATTGTAGTTGTGGCATTAAAGTGTAGCAATGTCTGTCAAGCAGAATCTCATCCGCCATCATCAAGTGCTTTTCGTATTTGAGTTCATATTTTGGGTGCAGGGCTATCACAGCCATTAGTTTTATAATCTGAGGCTAGCCTACTGTGTTCCCAGGATGGTTTTTTTCTAACCACATCCTGATTGGTTGGGCGTCTTGTCTGCGGTTTATTGGTCTTGGAGTTTGTTTGATTGGTATTTCTGGTTCTCTCTGTCTGATTTATGGCTTGGATTGGCTGGCAACACGTGTTCCTCGTGTTGGAGGCTTTCAGTGCAGCTTGGCTTTGTGTAAAAGGATGGTATTACTATTAGAAGCTAAGGTTTCATCTGGGTGCCTGGTGGCGGGTGTGTTTGTGCATGGAGGTATCAGAGGGAGTCTGTTTAGTGCCCAGGTGTTTGCCTGGCTTGTTGGTGTGGAAGATCTTTCTATTTGAGAGTTGCAGGCTTCCAAATGATTGAACAGTCTGCTGGGAATCATTCTCTTCTATTCATGCTGTCAGGTCTTTTTTTCCAATCTCTATGGCTTCTCTGGATGATTCTGTGGCTGGGTTTTCTAATACGTGGCTAGGTTTGGGCCATTGAAGTTGATGTTATAGACTGTGCTTTCATGTGTTGGACTAGTGAGCGGTCGTGTTTCCAGCTTTTTTTACCTGCATTTTTGTGTTCATACCTAGGTCGGTACTTATTCTTCTATTGGTCTGTCCATGTCATGTGCCGAGCATGAATGCACAGGGGGACTCTCATATATTGCCTTGGTTTTCCAGGTCAAATTTTATCTTTGGAGTTTCGAAGGATGGCTGCTCATTCTTTGTCTGTTTTGAAGGCAGTCTTGATGTGCTATGCCTGTGTAGTATCTTAAGGCCATGTCCCATGACACCAAATTGGATGCAGAGAGGATTAAAATGGAACAAAAAAGCTTGAACATCCATTGGAAAACGCGATGCATCCGTTGTGGACTCACTGCAATACGTGTTTTCATACGCTTTCTGTAGATCTGATGGCGGATGTGCTTTGGTATCCTTCCGTCCACGGAGATTTCATCTGCGCAAAGAAGTTTTTTGAGGCTTCACAAAACTTTTTGAGCTGATGAACTTTCCACCGAGATACGATCGTACATCCGCGAACACATACGGTGCAACAACATCTAATGTCCCGTTGTCAATCCGTTAAACGTCCCACATGTATCCTCTCTGCATACCCTCTTGGACATCGCGCAACTCACACCGCTGGCAGCTGAAAATGGAAAGAGGGGAGGAAGCAAAAGGTACACGGAATGTCCACACAGCGTTAGTAAGCACAGAAATAGAAAGGATGTAACGGATGCATCTTGTAATATAAAGTATTAAAACGGAAAAATGTTTTGTATATGGGACGTATTCGGATATTTAGGATGTCTGGAGTATGCACTAGAGTATGTGGAAAGGACACCCAGCGGAAAACGCGATATTCCTATAAAAAGGGGAGGGAATCACCTGGATGCAGTATGAGTTCCAGCCAGCGTGTGTAACAGACCTCTTCACCCTTGGTTTGCTCTTCCACACATCACATTGATCTCCACCATGGATCATCACACAGTCTGAATGGTAGCATCCGGAACCAATTCAAAACCAGAACCTAAGCCCTGTTCAGACGTTTCAACCTTTTTCCTACACAAGGAGAAGAAGGAGAATGTTCAAGAGCGATGTGTGGGTCCGAGGATGGATCGTGCAAGAAGTGGAGTTGGACTCTATGACAAGCTGATGGTTGGAGCTGAGGAATTGAACGACACCTCGTGCATCCACGCAACTTCATGAGGGACCACCAGCCCATGTTGCGAAATTGTAGAGTGTCTGACACCCCAGGGTGACAAGCCGACACCAACTTCCATCCAAACCTGGACGCTCAGACTGAACTGGCACTGACTCTGCGGCTACCTGGCCTCTGGAACCCTACAGAAAGCATGCAGTATGCCTGGAAGGGTGCCACACAACAGCATCAGCAAAGTGGTCGAGAGAAGTGGTCAAGGCCATCATCGAAGAATATGTGGAGGAGCCCCTCCAGTGCGCCCCTCCCAACTGAAGGAATGGCTGAAGAAAAGTTGCAGAACAGCGGTATGCAGAGGTGGAACTTCCCCACACTGTTGGAGCCATAGATGGGAAGCATCGTGGCCTGCAAAGCCTCCAGCCAACTCAGGGTCCTCTTATTACAACTACAAGGGCTTCTTCAGTTCAATCCTCTTGCCATGGTTGATAGCTGACTATAAAGTTCATGTACATCGATGCTTCAGGCAATTGTCAGCTTCAGATAGCCAGGTATACAAACGCCAGTGACTTCAAGGCATGGACTGGAATGCAACCTATCATGGGTTTCCAGATCCAGACCCCCTACCCAAATGACACACAATATGTGCCTCTACTTCATCGTGGGTGAAATGACGCCTTCTCCTCAGAACCACTCATGAAGCCTTAACAGTATCAAGAGCTCACCGCGTGAAGAGCAGGAACTTCCACTACAAGCTGTCCAGGGCACAGAACAGGTGGTAGAAGAATGGCCTTTGGCATCCTGCTCCCAACAGGATTCAGGTACTCTCTACCCACCATGCAGCCATGAGCCACCAGACTGTGAGGATATCGTGAAGCTTTGCTTCATCCTACACAATCCATGCGGCACGGCCTCTACCACAGTGTTTGCAGAAAAGGCTTGTGGACCATCAAAAGGTTATGGGGACATGGAGCCTGGTGAATGGAGGCAAGGGACAAAAACTGATAGACACTGTGCATGTACAAGGACCCAACAGAGCTTCCACATGAAGGGAAGACAGCCACCGAACCTCCCATGAACACTAGGTGCAACTCCCCAGCTGGAGCAAGTGGAGTTTTGCAAGACAGGATGATAGATGGTTTTATGGATTGCTTACTTGAGCCTGTCTCATAAATACTTGTATCATGTGCCATGTATATTAGTGGTCCTTCAATATATGGGCTTAATAAAGACGTCTTGTTTATTTTGAAATGTGTTGAATCAATGAATAAATTGTTATTGATAAAAAAGGGCCATAATTGTGTGGCAGGCTGGGAGGGTGGACCATAACAGTCCCATCTATGCCTTGCACTGGGCGGTTTATCTATCCCACAGCTATCTTTTCCTATCCCCAACATCCTTAACTATCCCACACTATCTTACCTATCCCACAGCTATCCTTACCTATACCCTACAACTATCCTTACCCATCCCACAACTTATCCTTACCTATCCCAGCAGCATGCAAAGGCCTTACCCCTTTTTTCAAAAGTTTTCAACCCAACACTTTATTTAAATAAATAAATGAACGCAAGTGTGGTTGAAAAAAAAGCCATAGAATAAACCCCTTTTATTTAATAACTGTCTAAAGTACACTGTAATGACTTTATTAAAAAAAAGCAAATGAACCAAGTAAAGTGTCTTAAGCAAAGATAAAGTGAACAAGGTTAACAACACAGTCCTCTGGCACTATTCTCAGTCACTCTGACTGAACACTCCCATGTTCTCAGCTTGTCAAGTGGGCAGGGACTGTGGAGGTGGCTTGGCTGAAGTGCTGGTTCTGAGCGGCATTTGGGGTGCTTGGCCCCGAGCAGTACAACAGGGGATGGTGGTGTTCAGAAAGCTCTCAGAGAGGCTTACTCAGTCCGTGAGGTTGAAGAGGCCTTCATCCAAGTACCCTGGGATTGTCAGGGCCACCAGCTGTGACAGATGTCCGTTGACCGGGCTGGCTGTGGTGGAGAAGGAGGACTGTAGTGGGGCTTCTAGTCCTGCAGCTGGGCGAGTGTGGCGTCTGTGGCATGTGATGAAACCTGGGCCTGGACTGGAAGGGCTGCTATTGTTGTGGGAAGTCCTGTACGTAGCCCTTGGTGGTGAGGGCTCTGTTTGAAGCGCTGGAAGGGCTGTGACATCTCCTGGGGTGGAGGAGCACGCTGGACTGGGTAAGAGAGGTTCAGCTGGGGCCTGGAGGGTTGTGCAGAGTGCTGTGATCTTCTGCTTCATCACTGGTCTGGGCCTCAGGCAGGTTCATGAGGGTCCTGGCTTCACATTTACATGATGAAGGGCTTCCCGGTTCGAGCATGGTAAATGTGCTCTGGATCCAGACTGAGAGAAGAATCTTGCTGTTTTGAATTGTGTCCCTTGATCTCCAACAGGAACAGTGGGCTCTGGCCCTCCAGTCTCCTCTTCTGGCCCTGCTTCTGTGAGGTGGAGCTGGGGTGTGGTGTGGGTTGGTCTCTGGTGGCTGCTGCTCTTCCTGCATTTGTGACAGGGGATCCTCCACGTCCTTCTGGCATGGGGAGTGTAGCTGTCGGGTGTCTCTTGCTGTGGGGCCCTCCGAAAGACACCTGCCTGACATGGTAGCTGTTCTCATGCTGGAAGAGAAACTGGTGTCTGTGGGCTGCTGTGGAGAGGGTTTCAGAGGGGAATGCCTCTCGGTGGGGACCTCACCCTCCAGGAAGCTGTACTTGGCCATGACGTACACTCCGCAACAAATGGCTTGACAGCGGCCTGGCCAGATTTCTTGAGGTGTAGCTTTGCCATAACCAGGTGTGCATGAAGCTTTCCACCATCGCCAAGAGTAGGTCTGAGTATAGCCCAATCTTTCTGGCTTGTCCTCTCCAAGCTGCCTGCTTCCTATCTGGTGTCACATAGAGTCTGTTGGACCTTTCTTCTCACAGGTACTCATTTTCTTCCCTCAGCCATTCCAGCACCTCCTCCTCATGGTCCTCTGGAAAGGGTGTACCTGTTCCTCTCTCCCTCACCTTCCCTTGCCTCTTCCTCCCCTGGTAGAGGCTTGAGCAGCAGGGCCTTCAGGGAGCTTGAGCAGCAAGGGCTTTGAGGGCTTGCGGCTGGTCCACCCAGTGCAGGCAGCAGCAGCAGAGGAGAAGCACCACGCAGGAAGAAGCACCACCAAACAGCAGCAGGCAGGAGAAGCACCAGCAGCAGCCAGCACGAGAAGGCCAGCAGCAGCTACACCAATCAGCAGCAAGCAGAAAGCACCAAGCAGCTTCAGAGTCAAGAGCCAGGGGGGGGATGTGGTTCTGTCCTTCTTAGCCAGGCTGGCAGGAGTAGGCACAGGCTTTCTCTCTTTCCTGAGCACAGACCATGGTGTTATTCGAACGATGTCTGTGGCACACGTCTTTTCCTCTGAAATGCCTGAGTGCTTGCGAGCTGCATCCTTTTATAATCCGTGGAGCTGATGGGCAATTCATCCTTCCCGCATGCGCAGTGAACGCTTTGCATCCGCTATGTATCCGCTTGCATCCTATAAGGCATCCGCATGCATCCGCCATCCTTCCGCTATGTGTCCGCTTTGCACATTCTGACCCCCGGAAAGCTCTTCGATGTGTCATCCGCTTCCATCCGCTACCATCTGCTAGTGCATACCTATTGAACATCCGCTTAACATCCTCGCACATATACCGCCCCGTTCGTTCTTTCCGTTTTTTCCGTTCTGTTTATGCAAATTTTGGGGCACTTTTTTGCAGCGGATAACAATGGAAATTTTGCTCGTCCCGCTGTGTCTTTTTGCCTATGTTTTGCATCCTCGGGCCAGTGGGACCTTGCCTTACTGATTTTTGTCTGTAGTACTCTTAACTTGGCAGGACAGCTGTTCATAGGTCTGTTGATCTTCTAGGTCTCTATTATGTCTCAGTGGTGGGAAGCTGTTGGCTGTCAGTACTTTAGTCAGGGTGCATAGTTCAGTCTTTATATGTGTCTTGTCTGCTAGGTGTTTGTTATGGTGGTTAGTGTTTTGGCCACGGAATTTTATCTGTCGTTGGGTGGTGGTGGGATTGGGCGTTGAGGTAGCGGTTGGTGTGTTTTTCTTCTGGTATAACGTGTGTCCTAGTGTGCCATCTTTTCTTTTGTAGATTAGTACATCTAGGAATGAGTTGTTTGTTTATATTTCTGTTTCCATGGTGAACTTGATTTTGGGGTGTGTGCTGTTTAGGTGTTGTTAGGAAATCGTTTAGGTTTTCTTTTCCACATGGGGCCAAATCACAAATGTGTCATCGATGTATCTTAGCCACAGTTTGGGTTTGTGGGTGGCATTAAGCCAGCGCTCTGGATTCGAATTCTTCCTATGAACAGGGCAATGACAGGGCAGTGTGATCCCATAGGGGCTCCTTCAAATTCTTGCTTGTATCTTTGTCCTTTGTATATGAAATATGTGTTTGGTTAAGCAGTGTTCTGTTAGTTCCATAGGTGTTTGGCTGGTGGTATTTATTTTTATGATTTCATAGAGTTTCTTTTATCAAGAAAAACTTGGTGAATAGGGAAACCACGTCGAAACTTACAAGCAGATCTTCTTGTTCCACACTGTAGATCTTTGGATCATTTCGAGAAGAAGTGGTATGAGTTTTGTACATATGAAGCTGCAGGTTTCAGCATGGGGCTGAAAGTTGTTTTGCTAGTGTTTTAGCTAGGTTTTTGTAATGGGGCTGCTTCCCTTTGAGCGCTGACTATGGGTCTGAGAGGTATGCCTTCTTTGTGTATTTTTGGGGGCCCATAATAGTTTGGGTTGGCATCGGAAGATTTTTCTCTTGGGATGATTGTCTGGTGATTTTCTTTGCTATATGGCTGGTTATAATTTTCTTCTTGGTTAATTTTTTCAGATATGTGTTTGGGTCTATGTTTATAGGTTTGTATGTGGAGTCTTGGAGTAGGTCTGTCAATTTTTTTCATAGTCTTTTTTCTATCCTTAACTTTGGTGGATTCCCTTTATCTGCTGGGAGTATGATTATGCTGTTATCATTTGTTCATGGGGTTGTAAGCACTTTTGAAACATCTTTGTACAATTTGCTTTTTGGGGTGGTTTGCTTGTGCATAGGATGTTGGTAATCTGGTGGTCTTATTCTGTCAGCTTCATCTGTATTTAATTTGGTTAGGCTGGATTCTACTGCACAAAATTGATGGATTCTGTGGGGATTTTTGGGGGTGCCTATGCGCATAATTGAATCCTTTGGTTAGGACATCTGTTCTGTTTGGGTGAGTTTCTCTGTTGGAAACGTTTATATACTAATTGGTTTCAGGTGTTGTTGTGATTGTTGGGGAGCCTTTGTTGTCCATGTTCTATTTCACAATTAGTTTTTCCTTGAAGAATTCATCAGAGAAGCCATAGAGATTGAAAAAAGACCCCTGAAGATGAATAGAAGTGATGATTCCACCAGACTGTCAATCATTTGGAAGCCCTGCACTCTCAAATAGAAAGATTCCAAACCATAATCCAGGTAAACACCTGGGCCAACAAACCAGACTCCCCCTGATTACCTCCAGCTCAAACACAACCCCAACCAGGCATCCTGATGAAAACTAGCTTTCCTAACAGATTAATTATCTGTGTCCCTTTTACAACAAAGCCAAGCTGCAACTGAAAAGCCTCCAGCACAGGAACAACAGTGTTGCGCAGCCATCCAAGCCATAAAACATGACAAAGAAACCAGAAATACGAATCAAACAGACACTCACAACTCAAGACATGCAATAAGAACGCATGACCAAGACTGCGACATCAGGATGTAGAAAAAACCATTCTGGGACAAACAAGTATAGGACTAGCCTCAATTTAAAACTACATGGCTGTGATTAGGCCTGACGGCTCACATATGAACTCAATACAAGAAGCTGATATATATATCCCATATATATATGGAATCTTTGGTTATTCGGGTTTTCTCCCAGCGTAGAATGTAAGTATCTAGGCAACCGTTTCGTGAGTACCATTCATCTCCTTCATGGCTTTGTTTCTTCAGCTCTGTGCTTCTCAAGAGTATGTGAGCTTGCAGCTGCTTCTTCCTTTTAACTGCTGTGGGGTGGTGACTTGATTGGCTTGGGGTTTGGCTGTTTTGTTCTTGAATGGTAGGGGGGTTGGCTGTGTTTCTGATTGGCTGGGGGTGTGTTCTGCTTAGGTGGGGGCCTGGCGTGCCAGGTTAGTCTTAGTTGCTGGGGGATTTGAGCTGGTGAGCTGTGATCTGTTGTTTGGCTCGTGTTCAATAGTCGTGCCACATCTTCATGGTGGGTGTCAGTTTGCTTCTTGTATGGTCAGACGGGTTTTTGAAGTGGGTAGTGGTGTAAAAAACAGCTGCTAGTATAGCTTCTGGTCGTGGTCGTGTCTCCCTCTTCTGTGTGGGTGTGGAATCTTTTTTCTGCGTGGAAGCGTGGGGTAGCAATCTTGTGTGCACTATGTGGGTGTGGGCTTGGTGTCATTCTTCATGTTAAGGGTACTTGTTTATTAAGTGAGGGAGGTTTTCCAAATGGTTGGTAGGCGGCGAGGTAATCATCTCGTTTATTCATGCGGTTGGGCGTTTTCTATCTCTATGGCTTTCTCTGATTTATACTGGTTGTTTGAGTGTTCGGTTTTGCGATTGGTTCTGGTATTTTAAGTCAATCTCATGTCGCTGGTGGCTTTGAGGTGGTTGGACCAGGGAAGAGGGTCAGTTTCTTCTTTTTGATTGAGTTCTTGTGTTCTTCAATGCGTGCAACTAATTCTTCTGTTAGTTGTCGCTATGTTACATGTGGTGGGGCGGCAGTGCAAAGGGATTTCATATACTCACTTGGTTTTCTAACTCGATTTGTCTTTAGGGTTATCTAGGATGGTGGATATTTTTCTGTTTGTGCAGATGCTGTTTTAATTTGTGTTTTTGGAGGATCCTTGCTGATTTGTCTGTAGTGCTTTTTAATATATGGGAGAGGGCTTTGCCATTCTCTTGTTCTCTGTCTTGGCCTTTTGTTGGGGTTTCTTTTGGGATTAGAAGATTGGTGCCATTGGAAGTTTGATGTTGCCCCTACATAAGGGCGGTATGACAGAATAAAAATGCAGTAAGATAACTACACAGGCATCACATAAGACTGGCCTTCAAACAGACAAAAAAAATAGCAGGCCATCCTGAGGAACCCCAAAGACAAATTGACCTGAAAACAAGGCATATAACGAAATTCCCTGTACATCATGCCCGGGCACATCCATTTGGAACAGACCAATAGAAGAATAGTACCCGCCTAAGATGAACACAAAAATGCAGTAAAAAAGTGGACACAACCTCTCACTAAGTCCAACACATGAAAACCACAAGTCACAACATCAACTCATGGCACCAAAAACCTAGCCACTATAGAAACCCCAGCCACAGAATCATCAGAGAAGCCATAAAGATTGAAAAAAGACTGAACAGCAAATGAATAGAAGAGATGATTCCAGCAGACTGTCAATCATTTGGAAGCCCCTGCACTCTCAATAGAAAGATCTCCACAGCACAAAACAGACAAACACCTGGCACAGACAGACTCCCTCTGATGCCTCCAACTCAAACACCCCCCACTCAGGCACCCGAGGTGAAACCCAGCTGCTGATGAAGACAGCCGTCCTTTCTCACACGAAGCAAGCTGCATTGAAAGCTCAACACAAGACAGAGTTGCTGCAGCCAATCAAAGCCACAAAACAGATAGAAAGAAAACCAGAAACAGGCTTTTGAAAACAATCAATCAAACTCCAAGTCCAATTGAACCCAGGCCTCAGGATAATACGGCCAATCAGAATAGAGAGCCGCTCAAATTTGAAACACAGAAGGAACTGTGAGAACACTTCCATACAGAAGCCTGAATGATGGCAAGATGAGATTCTGCTGAAACGTTGCTACAACTTTAAGCAAATACATGGCTACAACTTTAACAGAACTACAAATGAACGTGGGGTAATACCCGAAGGAAGTAAACAGCAACAAATGTAAGTACCCGCGAGAGCTTAAAAAACACACACACACACATTATATATACTATATATATATGTATATTTATAAAAATATATTTTTATTTAATATATATTTAATATTATAGTATTGTATGTATGTATGTTATTGGTATTATTTTTCAGAAAAGGAAGGAATTCCTGAGAACATAAAAATATTTGCATTCGTAGGAAACCTGTGCAGGACAGTTCAAAGATACTGAGCAAAATAGAAAACAGTGAAATAAATGGCTTAGTCCCAATGTTTCCAGGGATTCTCATTTATTGGTAATTTTATTACCCAACAGTTGTTGTTGTACAATCAGAAAGTACTGTTAAGACACTGAAATCAATGCAGGACTTCTTGATACATGTGGTCGTATATGTATAGTAAATCCCAGGTTTAAATAGAGCTAAGATCTATTGAGTTCCCATCACCTCATTATAACAATCTACCATATAGCAAAAAAACTTTTTAAAATAGTGATCCGCCGTAGTGGATTTCTGTTTACAGGAGTTACTACTTAAAGGATCACAAAGTTGCAGTGGCAGGGAGAAAATGTTCAATGTTGCTGTCCTGTCCCCATTAGAGGGTTTGTAGTGGAGAGAAATTTGAGCCAATAAGTATAGAGATTGTATTGCTTCCAGAGTTCCTTTGCAGAGTGGTCCAAGTAAGCTTGTAATCTGATTTCCATCAGAAGTCAACGCTAAGGGAGCGAAGGCCAAATTTATTTATAGGTTAGTCTGCGAGAATATATATTATCTACTCGAGTTACCCAGCCGGTTCTGTCTCATACGAGTCAGACCATATGAGTCAGGTCGACAGCTGATGTTGTTCAGGGAGATTGTCTATAGGTTAGAACTTAGCAGTCAGGAGTGACAGGTACGATAGTCATGAATAAAGCGTGAAGCCGCTCGTCTATGCGAGGTGCAAGGCATAGATAATGATTCGCAGCACCGCGGATACCAGAAAACCGATTCTGCAGCACACGCGCTCACACCAGGGAGGGTCGGACGTAGTGCGACGAGTACTGCGTCAGTTCGCAGTGGCGGTGAAGCTGAGCGGTCTCAGCAGCAGAGACAGTGGCTGGATCATCACTAATACGTTGAGAAAGAGTGCCGACAGCATGAGTTAGGAGAGAGCATAAACGCATCGGGGGTGTCCATTTATAATCTCGCATACGTCGCGCTAGTGACGTCGCGATTCCAGGATGCCACCAAGGGTCCTAAGGCACAGTATCCGTGAAGCGATGTGACACACACGGATCTAAGCGCGTCGGGATTCAGAGAGTTTATTAAGACGGTGATCACGGACACTCGCGTTGATATAGAGTCACTAGCAAAGTCATGGGAAATACTGACAGATGTACAACTGCGATCCGACGGCAACAACATCCCCGGACGTATGTAGGCTGAATACTAGCACTGGCTCCGATGGACGAACACGCAGGCAGGCGTGGAGATACCGGCAGACTACACGGCCGGCAGAAACGTCGATGGTAACGGGATAAGCGCGTGTAGCAGGAAGCAGAACAGCCTGATAACAATAACTTGAGACACATGAAGTCTCAAATCTTGAAATCAGGCACGTGTGGCGAAAGAAGAGGCGCTGTGCACCGCTACAAGGCGACAAGATCGATGCAGCATTACTACATCAAGCCTTAACGCATGTACGCAGGCTGTAAGAGCAGCATGATTATTGGTTGGGTGGCTCAATTCGTGGTTTGTATAATTCTGGAGAATTAACCTGATACACAGATAGACACTCTTATGAGTTGATTGAAGAAATGAGAAAAAATAATTAATTGTACGCCAGACAAGGTTATAAATGCAATTACTTCCTTTCTGTCAGCATCTCGGATCAAATGAAAATACAGTCACCTTTTTTCAATCAGAACTAGAAATTTCTTGGACCAGGACCACATTCTAAGAATGTTAGAGCACACATAACACAACTACACGTATACACCATAAGGACACACTTTCCTCAACTTTGTACCACATGCATAATTACATTCTAGTGAAGTGAACTGGCCATGCCACACAGTCCGCCTGAACCCATGACATCCAGTACTGTGCACTCCATCATCAACACTGTGCAATATATCGATCGGCAGCATGTAATTGTGCTCCGGAGATACATCTGTGATCGAAGAGACAGAGTAGAGGTTGCAAATATTGAGAGCAGTCTGATCCAACTACGGGTAAGATCGGCGACAGAGATTAGTATTAGCATATGCACAGCAAGGATATAAACGACATCCTGTGCTATCAGCCTGCGGTCGTGACTGGAAGGCCACCATTAGCCTTCACCATGGTTCATAATGTCGCACCATCCATCATTAAAGCTGTCAGTTATGAAAGTATACTATAATATTTTGGTTTATCAAATGTTTCAATCTACTTGAAATTCTTGGTGTTATACTTTTACTAAAAGTGTCTTCAGTTCTGATGCTAATCGCCCGCCCTTTATCCAACCCTATGGCCGCCACAAGGAACATAGAATAAGAAATCATTTACATTACCATTGGGGGATACTTGAAAAATTTAAATGTAGCAAAATTGTTGAAAGGGAAATTAATGTCATGTGGATATTCCCTGGCTACCAGCATCTTGAGTCATTCTTGAATACAGTATCGGTTACTGCCCTAGGTGTTTTTGCCAATAGGACCTTAGTCTGAGATGCAGATTTTGCCTCAGAATCTAGCCGACGATTGTGTGAGATCATCACGTATACTAAGAGTGTGTTGGTTGCTTACAGTGGAAGCCAATTAATATTTGCTGTTCTTTGACTAGATAAATTATAAATCAGATTGCTCGCCTGTATCACGAATACTTTTTTCTTATGCCCTTCTTTTTGTATTTATATCCTCCTTTTGCAATTTGAAGTTGCCACACAAAATTCAATATGTCAAATCAATATCAAAATAATAACCTAAAGAAAGAGCAGATGAGTGGAGTTGGAATTAATTTTTCAGGAATGGGAACAACAAGTTTCTGAAGACCTTGTCTAAACACTAGGCATTTCATTTAAAGAATACAGAGGCCTCTGTCTAGCAATCAGGCCGACAGTGTCATGGGCACATTGGATTTGTATGTCGTGACTTTTATAGCCTATTAATAAAGTGAGCAACCATTAACAGAATTTTCTACCTGGCTCCTCTTTATGTCTTTTCGTGTAATATTTAACTTGAACCAGGATATTTTCTGAGTGAGCTGTTTTCATGAGACAAGTATGTGCTTTAAAAACATGCGATGCAATTATCATGAATTGTTAGCGATGTTGACTAACCGACGTGGTGTTAAGTATATGATGTTATTTTGATTCATAATTACTCGTTGAATAATTACAACTACATCAGTAATTATGGGAGCCAGTTATGATTTACCATAATCGCAACACCCTGACTTAGAGCGCATGGTTTTAGTCATTAGGTTCTGAGAGCACCCATATGGTTTTTATACGGTGTCAGCGCTCGTGGCACATCTATGCGCACCAAGAGAGCAAGAGTGGTTAGCAGCTGATTATGAGTTGATTCAATCTGAAGAAAAGGAACATCTGCGAAACCCTGTGATAAAAGAGAGACTGTTTTCCAATTAGCGTGTGAATATGTCAGCGATAGATGTGTAGCATGCGAGACGCCACTCACTTGCTGCAAAGCGTTGAACTAACATACTCAGGCTACATACAAATCCACTGTTCTCCTTCTCTCACGACCCCTCCAACTAGCTTATCCCTCTGTTCTCGCATGCTAGTGAGAGCAGACTAGATCTGAATTAACAGATTGAGGGTCAAGAGTGTCTAGGAATCATCTGGCCCAACTTCTGCAGGACCATACAATGAGCTAGTTAGATTGGAGAGGCTGTGGCTCGCTCAAAATGAGAATCCTGATTACCTGTATTCAGTGGAGGAAAAGGGATTTAGAATGACTGGGCTCTTTCGGGCTGAGTAAGACACATGCAGTGCCAGGATAGTGTATATCATTTTTACGGCTATCGGATGAGTAGTGCCCACAGTATGCATATTACAATAGATGGTCTGATGGACACATACTAATCTTTGTATTGTATCTCTACCCATATTTAGGCTCAGGTGATAGAAACGGAGAATTGGTCAGGCAATGCATACCGCATCCTGAAAGGAACTAGAACCCTAGTTATTCTGCGTTCGCAATTAGAGACCAAATGTAGAAGGAGAAGGAAGTCTTTCAACACAGAATAATACATATTCATGGTTCAGTGAGAGTGCATTGTTCTCCTATGTTAAGCACCCTCTGCTACTTCACACTACATGGCAGCCGAGCTGTACCATACGGATGGAAAGAGGAGTAAAACGGAGAAAAACACTTGCCATCCGTTGTTAATGCGATGCTGATCCATTCTGTATTCACTGCTCCATTTGCTTTCCTCTCTATCCGTCAGCATCCATCTATTGACGTTTCATCCGCTCAGAAGGTTTTGAGCTGCTCAATAATTTTGAGGCGAAAATGTATCCCAATGCAATCTGTGTTTTCTGCATCTCTAGGCACACGGGGGAACATCCGTTCTGGCATCCATTAGCACATCTGCTCATACACGATTCAGGCAGCTAGGGCATACCACATCATAGACTCACGCCCATGCACATCCGCACAACTCAAATCCCGTTCCAGTTGCGTAAAACGGACCAAGGGAGAAGCAAGAATGGACCGTGCAGTGTTAGACACGGACGGAGAAAGGAATTGAAAGCGGGATGCATCAGCCATCTGCATCATCCGCTACGCACATCCCTACGATAGCGCGGATCCTGCCATCCTCTTACGCGAGTTACCTACCCACAACCACTCCGCACGTCTGCACATATATGGAGTTAATCCATGAGCGCGCATCCAACGAACGTGTACTGTATCCTCTAACCGCCATACACGCGCACGAGAACGTAGGCCGATGCAGGCCGGGCTCTGACATGACACACCTCATTTCATCCGCCCGACAGTGACGTCGAGCGAACGCCGTAGACCAGTATACGTCGACAGTCCTTTCCGTGAATATACTCCGACTCTGGTTTCTAATGCTCTGGATACACGCAAATTATATGTGTGCCCGCGCACCTTTCTTGAGAGCGAGATTAGCACGAACGGATGGAACATTTTTCTCGTCCACTGTGTCCTTTTTACAAACATTTTGCATCTGTTGGGCAGTGTGACAGGGCCTTTAGCCAAATCTCTATTGGAATTTAATTTTATCCTGTTAGAATAGACACCAGTTCTTTGTACTCTTTATCAGACAGTGTCTACAAAAGGATTGTGGTGTAAGGTACATCCTCAGAAGCCCAATTAACAACAAAATCTTGCATTTAGACTGGCCATATTCCTCCTGGGTCTTTAGCAGCAATCTGATATGAAATAATTAAGCAGAATTACTTATATTTTTATACCTGCTGTTAGCAACTGACAACCTTGACAACTACTGTGGTCTTTTCAGTGGTGGGCTGCAAATTTTTTAACAACCAGTTCTCCGGCTATGTAGTCATGGCCAGTTGGTCATGTGACTGGGTGGGTAATATCACATATCACATATCAATATCAAAAAACAGCCTGAAAATGCTCCCAAAACAGCCTGAAAAAAATGGCTTGAAAGCGGCCCAAAAATCAGACAGTTTTTCAGCCATTTTCAGGTCGTTTTCCAGGCCGTTTTCAAGCCATGCTCCATTTCAGGCACACATATAAAACATCATTGAACCTTGTTTCCAAATATGGAATTAGCACACTGCCTCTTTAAATGACTTTAGCCTTTTTGCCATTTGCCAAAGCTACTGCATCTCCAGGAGCTGCATCCATCCTGTAAAACAATTTAGAATTATTAACAATTGTTTGATTAGTTCCACTGTCAATTAGCCACTGATTTTTCCTGCAATAGCTGACTTTTTCAACAGCAGCCTCTCCATCAACTAATTGTCTTCCTTGCAAACAGCTTCTGTCTTGCAAATAATTTCTTCCTTGCAACTTGCTCCTTTGCAAAGATTATCTCTTTAAATGAGTTGTTTCTCCAGAAATGAAGCACCTCATTTCTGAGTTGTAATCTGATATACCCTGCTGCTCTTCTCTTCTCTGGAGACAGCCAGTCTATGGAATTTTCCATTCTGCTCCTTGAGCCCCCACTCAGGAATTTCTCCTTGTGGCTTTTTCTATAATGACATTTCTGTCTTCAGCTAGTAAACACACTTTAAAAGCTTCCAAATGCAGTTCCTGCTCTGGTTTGCATTCAAATACTGCAGCAACAATATCCCACAAGTCATCTGGACTAATTAAAACCAAAAGCACTTTCTGAGATTTAGGAATTCCATGCTGTTCTAACTCCACAATGTTTGCATATTCACCAGATGCTGCTCAACAGATTCTCCCAGTTGCAAACTGGCTTCCTTAATAATTGTACGATATTGAATGCTGACACAATCATGTGTACAGTCCTTAATTTCTGCCAGACCTCATTTGCATAGCAAATACTCTCAATTGTTTTTCCAAATGGCTCAATACTGTTTCACCCACACTCTATCAGCCAGTCAGGCATATCAGGTTTGGGAGAATCTTGCCTGCCATCTTTCTGCAGCTTTCCTTCTGTATTGCAATTTTCTATTGAGGCTAAGTCCAGTTCTGTTCTTATAAGCATCTGTGAGAGATTCCTTAGAATGTGATACCACAGTAATTCTGCCAAACTCTCATAGCCTCCATGGACTTGTAAAAAGTCCTCAACTTACAGCAGCAGTTCATGAGTGACCATACAAAGTTAAAGACACTGAAAAAAAGTGACTTATGACTTTTTTTCATACTTAAGAACATTGCAGCATCCCCACAGTCACATGATCAAAATTCAGATGCTTGGCAACTGACTCATATTTATGAGTCAAACAGTAAGACTGGCCCAGATAAGTGAGCAGCGCACCAGGGCCATGGACAGCGTTGGTTCCTGCACCCAGCCAATTCTGATTCCATGACCAACCAGTCTTACTGTTTGAAGGCTGAATGAAGCTTTCAACTGAGCAAGGAAACACAATGGGGCCGGGCAGTTCACACCCGCATCCAGCCCGCTGGAGTTCACTGCACCAGGGCAGGAATGGGACTCTGTCCTGTGGAGTCTGCTACCATGAGGGCAGGGAGGAGGGGTGAAGAACAGCGAGGCTTTGTGCCAGCCAGCAGAGAGCAGGTCATGTGGTGCTGACTGGCTGGCTGGTTGAGGAGGGGGCAATCATGGCTGCTTAGGTGGCTTCCACTGCTAGCAGCTTGAATGCCCCAACTGAAGCTGGAATTTGCCATGCACAAGGAGAAATGAAAGGCCCTGCTGTCCCGCAGAGCCTGCACTGCTTGAGTGGGGAGGACGAGGAGAAAAACTGGCTGCTCAGTTGACTCTTCCCCACCCCTCTGCTGCCAGCAGCTTGAATGCCCCAACTAAAGCAGGAATTGCACATGCTCTCTCTTTCATTCACACACACACAGAGTTTGGAGAGCCCCCTCTCTGTGTGTCTCTGTCTTGCTGTGGAGGCAGTTGTGGTGGTTCAGTGCCTGGCTGGCAGAGCATTCAAGTAAGCTGGTATGGGGCAAGAGGGGGCAGTTCCATAGTATTTGTACCCCACCCACCCTGCCTCACTGTTCAGGTGGCTCCTGTTGCCTGTGCCGCTGCCAGCATCTTGGGTGCACTGTGCAGATCACTCTCTCTCCCATACATATACAAACACAATTGGATTACGCACCCCCTCCTCTCCATTTGCATGCAAGCATACTCCATGGAACAATGAGGTCTCATTAAGTAGTTAAATGGCAAGAAGTTGGGGGGGGGGGGGAGGAGCAGGAGANCATTAAGTAGTTAAATGGCAAGAAGTTGGGGGGGGGAGGGAGGAGCAGGAGACCAACAAACATTTTTCACACCAAGAATGAAAGTTTCTGGGTCTCTGATTCTGCAAAAGAGGATAGGTGCCTGAATCTGTGTGATATTATAGCACCTAGGCGCATCAATTCTCGACATGAAAAGCATTGCCCAGCCAACTCTCCTCTCCCTTCCACAAAGCAATGGCAAAGGAATAGAGAAACAAAGAGAAGAGACAGATGTTTGCAAGATAAGTGAGTCCTTGTGGCAGGAAGGGAGACCCTCACACACATGGCCATCCCCACCTTGAGATACCTCGTGTACATTGGTATTCTTGAATTGTGAGCTCTTAGGAAAATATCCCACTATTTCCAGTGGGGAAAACAGGACAAGGAAAGAGGGGAAGAGAGCAAGGAAGGAAAAATAAGGAAAGAGGGGAAGGAAGAAGAAAGAATGAAGAGGGAAGGAAAAAAAGGAAGGAAGATTATAATGAGAGAGAATGAGGGTCTGAGGTAAATCCTGCCTTAGCACTTGTCCGCTAGCAGTCCTGATGCCTTTTGCCATTCCCTTGTCCCCCTCCTCCTGACCTCTTCTGGTGGTCTCCCATCCTATCACTGAGGATGCTTTGGTTACAAAGCCAGGTCTCATCATAAGGAGATGGAGTGGGTCTCCCACTGATGCACACATTTTGCCCTATCGCACACACCATGAGCAACCTGGCCAAGAACAGCAAGCATAGCAGCAGTGGGAGCTGGCCTGGGCCACTATGGTCATGCCCACACCTGCCACGTCCACCCCAGCCCCCTGAAGACAACCACAATCCTGATGCATCCCTCAATGAAATTGAATTTGACATCCCTGTGTTAGGTTATTATTTTCTGAAAGGAGTCTGAGTCTCCATTCATTACTCATTTGCCACATAAGGCCAAATGTTCCTGGTAAACTTACAAAAAGATTGCAGTGTGTACTCACAAATTACTTTCCTTGGACTTCCGATTTGACATCGCTGTATAATTGGTGCAGGGGAATGGGGTCTGCATCTCCACACCGAATCCTCTTTGTCAGAGGGCCCCCCAAGGGGCTAAAGTCACCTTGTCGGGGCAACTTATAAGGAGGGGCATCCTGCAGGTCACAGAGAGAGGCTGCTCTCATGCTGGACCCAGGGTTTCTTCCTTGACAAAGACAAAGATGAGATGGCCAAAATGGCCACCATGAAGCTAGGTCAGCTGAAGAAATGAAGATTGTGCTGGAGCGGTATGAGTGAAAAGTGATTGGAACTGGGTGAGATGGTTTTTAAAATTTGCTTAGGATTTACCCTAAAAGAAAATTAATCAGGAAAAAGAAGCTCTCTGGAATGCTTCTAAGCAGTGGCTAAAGAGGAGAGTGGAGCTGGCGACGTGACAATACGGCATGCGATCTTGGAGGTCTGAGATTGCTGCTGATATCTTTGCTCCTGGACGGTCTTATCGAATCTAAACCGTCCCGAAGAGACAGTGAAAGTGAAGAGTGCATCCTGCCGGTCCCAGGGATACCACAAAGTCACTGGTAGATCAAGGAGAAGCTCTTTTTGCCAGCAGCAAAGAGGCAGCCACTAAAGCTGCTGAAGTTGGGACAGCTCCGAAATGAAAGGTGAACAGAAAGAGAGAGTGTGCTGGTTTGGTGAGAACTTTTTCTTGATTTTAAGATCTGAAATGACATCCTAAGGAAAAGAAAGAATCTGTAAAAGTTTTGACAGAAGTGATTAAGCAGCGATTTTAAACAGGAATGTCAAAGTA
>BHFT01033287.1:5852-55314 GCA_004320025.1 Laticauda laticaudata
GGGGGGGGGGGGGGGGGGGGAATAGGGTGAAAGAGGGATGTGGAGGCAGGCTAAAGTACCAAAGGTTAAACTAAGCAATACTACAGCATAAATCCTTACATAAGTATGAATAGGAGGAAGCCAAATCGGAGTCAAACTTTCAGCAGAGCATATTCCTACCACATTTCACTTCTTGGGTCCTGATAAATGGATGGGATATTTAAACAACCTGCCACTATAATTGCAGATTCTGTGAAGTTAAAACAGAGGTGTGAAACTGGCAGCCCACAGGCCGGATGAGTTACATGCAGGCCACGCCCACCCCAGCTCCAGGAAGGGAAAAAAAATGTTGTGAAACATCACATGACGGCAGTGTGACACCGTGAGTTTGACACCCGTGAGTTAGAATAAAGCAAGACAGAGGATAGCACAGCAATCCGAAATTGGGAAGAGGCTCCCCGATTCAGAGGCTAGGATCAAACGCTTGGCATGATTTAATTCTGATAGCATTTTGTGTTCTGTCAGCTTTTATAGTAGAACCACCACATCCCAAGAAAATGGGATAATCATTAAACAGCATAAATCTCTTTAAATGACTTGGTGCTTGGCTTTTACAGCCCAGATATGTTAGTCCTATTTTATTGTTTACAAATATGGGTTAGTATCCATAGGCTAGTAAAAATTTCTACAGCAGCTGAGAAAGGGATATTTTTGCTAAGGGGGCTAAACCTCCATGTAATTTCTACTTTATTCAAAAGTGAATGATTCAAAAAGGCTGAATTGCTATCTGAAATAATGCAATTTATCAGTGCAAACCCTTAACATCTTGTTCTATGGTACCTGCAGACCTAAAGACCTCTCGGTGATATTTTACAGACTACAAACTCTTTCCCTGCTTTTCCCCCTGGCTCACGGGAACTAAACACAGTTCCAACAAATGCAGACCTTTTCATTCACCAGCAGGCTCGAACTTCCATGCTTTCATAATTATGAAACTCTATGTTATTGTTTTAAAAACTTCTCAATACCATCTAAACACTTTATGAATTACACTTTGACATGAGGCTTGGTAAAATTAGAATCCAGCACTGACCGTATGGAGTGACAGGTCTGTAATTACAGCTGACTTCATGAAGAGACATTTATCATGTCCATTATGATAAAACATTCTCCTCTCCATTCCACTCCCTGAGTCAGCAGAATACTATCAGAGGAAAATCTCTATTTTACAATATTTTGCTTTATCGCAGAATAGGTGGCCTCTGCTTCCAGATTAGCGGGGTGTGTTTAGTTAAGATATTACTTAAACCCTGGCTTTGCTGCTTTCCCACTTACCAGCCAGTGGAAAACCACCCACCCACCAACCATAGCTGTGATGCAAGGACAGTGTTTGGGAAGGGTGCAGATTTTACAGGTGGCTCAAACCACATTCTCCTGTTTTACTACTCATGGGAAAAGAAAGGGTATACCACCTCCACATGCTTGCTGAGGAATTCTCCAGTGAATTCGAGGAGATGTAAAATTTGGACAGGCAATCCAGTCCAATTCAATGACAATAGAAACAGCTATTGAGTAGCTTTCAGAAAGTAGCAACTTTTGAAAGATGACTAGGCCTGCAGTCTCGGAAGAGCAAATATTTAACCTTTTTCAAAATGCTGCATCTCATTTTTTGGGTGGGACAGCAAGAACAATAATGGTGAAAGTGTGCGGAGGGGATGGGGCACACCTACAACAGCCTAAAATACTCCTATGGTGCCTGATTCTTCTCCCCACTCCCCCACCAGGGTCCCCTGACTGAGTGATTCACAAAAGGGATTGGAAGCATTTCAAAACTGCTTATATTTGATGTCTTCTTAAGAGAAAAACACTTCAATTCCTGTTCAGCTAAGAACAGGGGCCATCTTTGAAGGTGAAGGCAACACCAAAGGGACATACCAGAATAAAGATATTGTCAGGGGATTTCATGCCAAAAAGTCATGCCTTGACTTACAACCATTCATTGTCAGAATTTACAACAACACTGTAAAAAAGGGAGTTATATCCAGTTTTCACCTTTACAACTGTTGCAAGCATCCCCTTGATCACGTGACTGAAATTCAGATCCTTGGCAATTGGCATGCATTTGTGACAGCTGCACTATCCTGGGATCACGTGATCACTAACTGTAACCTTCCCAACCGGCTTCCAACAAGCAAAGCCAATGGGAGGAGTCAGATTTGTTTAATGATTGAATGTTTCACGTTAACAGCTGCACTGGTTCACTTCAGAACTGTGGCATGAAAAGTCATAAAATGGAGTAAAACTCACTTAAATGATCTTGCCTAGCCACAGAATGTTTGGCCTCAATTGTGGTTGTAAGTCAAAGACTAACTCATTAGATTCAAGTTGGGAAAGGACCTTAGTTTATGCTGAGATGAGGATTAAAAACAAAGGAGAATCCTAATTTATCCATTATTCTTCCGTGGCATCTATTAGAAAGACAACCATGCCAATATACATAACAGGTAATCCTCGACTTACAACAGTTCATTTAGTGACCATTTGAAGTTCAACCACACTGAAAAAAAGGACTTATGTCTATTTTTCACATTTACCACTGTTGCAGCATGCCCATGTGATCAAAATTGGCAACATATTTATGACGGTTGCAGTCTCCTGGGGTCATGTGATTCCCCCTTTTGAACCTTCTGACAAGCAAAGTCAATGGGGAAACCAAACTCACTTTTAACAACCATGTTACTACCTTAACCACTGCAGTGATTCACTTAACAAAGATGGCAAGAAAGGTTGTACAATGGGACAAAACTCACTTTACAAATGTCTCACTTAGCAAGATAAATTTTATGCTTAATTGTAGTCATAAGTCGAGGATTAGCTGTATTCTGCAATTGTCATTGTTCTGTCCACTGTGCAGTCCTCCTATGAATGATTACCTACTTCAGGCAGATAGCCAATAATATATTCTCTAGGTTTAAATTCTAACAAGTACATTACTGTAAGTTGCAAGCTTAAGAAATGGAAATTCAAAACATACCTAAAAAATCTTTGCAATCTTTCTTGCCCCTTCCCACAAACCCACTGAGAAATGAGGTAGTTTGGCACACAAAAGCAATCTGCAATTCAGTGACATATCAACCATCAGAACCTTAGTTGAAATAACATTTAGAGATGGATTAACTTCAGGGCCAAATACATAGAGAGACAGGGCAATGTTTAAGTTTTGTCTTTAAACAAAACTGCAAAAGACTGACAATGGCTGAAAATGCATGATTAGTTTCTGCATAAAGTTTGGTCATCTTGTGGAATGTTACCAAGTCAGTTTCTGAGCTTAGAGAAATCACAGCACAGCTGGCACTTAGCCTGAAGAATAAAAAATCAAATAAATGTTGCAAAAGAACTTAGATCAATGAGCATCTCCTTCTGACTGTTTTTGGAAAGAATGACACCCAAAATTATAGAGATCAAACTGATGACACCTCAATCACAATCCAATTTACCTGTTGTGGTTGCTATAACACTAATTGAAAAAGTGATCACTTGAATCAGTAATTGAAGTGTCAGTATATTTTCCACGACATTTTGTGAGTGTGAAGTAGTCACAATTCATCATGCCTACAAATATCATGCCTACAAATTTATCATGCCTACAAGTGATCACTTGAATCAGTAATTGAAGTGTCGGTATATTTTCCATGACATTTTGTGAGTGTGAAGTAGTCACAGTCTCTATTTATCATGCCTACAAATATGTAACAGAGGATTCATAACCTAAACACAATTTCTAGACTTAATAAAAAGACTGCAAGGACATCTTAAAACAGGCAGATTTATGTGCATTTCTTTCAAAATTAATACTGACAAAGTTAGAGCATCATTTTTCTATTTGCACAAAAAGAATATAAGACCCCCAACAGTAAAAGAGAGACTTTGCAGTATTAATTATAGAACAAATACTGTTATAAATAAGATATAAACCTAGAAAAGAAACTGTATGGCAATTAATGTTCCCAAAACAATGCACAACTCTATTTGAGGGAAGCTAAGGAAAAAAAAATCATCTGTGTTAGATTATATAGCATATAAACAGTTGATCCAACACTATAATACTGTAAGGTCATCACCAAAAAAACCATTAACACCATTATACTAGAACACAAATATTTAGAGGTATTCAATACACATATTGCAGCAAGAACCAACTAACAAACTGATCACAGGCCATTTATACACAGAGTACAATACTGACACATATAATTTCTCTACTCAATTGTGGTATTAAATGAAGATGTTCTTGGAATTTCAGCTTTGATAAGCTATTTTGCATGTTAAAAATTACTTTAACTTTAAAATTACTTTAACATTAAAATTACTTTAAGCTTCCAACATTGCTAGTAAATGCTAGCAAATGGCCAGTTAAGCTTCCTACCATTTTTAATTTGCTGTTTTGTCATTTTACCTGAATTTCAGCTTTTTATACTACTGCTCCTTCTACCTTATGCCACATCTGTGTGCTAGTGTAAACTCAAGAGGAAGTAACACTAGCTAACGCAAACCACACCTGCAAACTTCAGTGTGTCCAGAAGACAGGACTGGCTGTAAGATGATTTGGGGTCTAGGAAATCGAGTTCTAACAAATCCATATCTGCCTTGTTTTCCAAATTTATCCATTTTCTTCATTGATAGCCCAGATAATTTGCTGCCACCAAGAAAGACGCCTATGAATTCATCTGTGTCCTCAAAGTATTCAGGAAAAGAAGAACCTCCGCTGAGAAGTTTGGATTGTTTAGCAAGAAGCAGCCCTGAACACAATGTACCTCCCACTCATTCTTCAGGAATGCTGCTAATTGGGTACTAGATCCTCCTCCTTTGCTCTTACCCTGATATACACCCAGTGAGAACAGAGAGATAAAATCTAGCCAACATACCCATGACTTCCAGTATGCAGGCAGGCACTCATTCAAGAATTGTCGTCAACTGTCTTGTGCTTGAAATGCAAAAGATACTTGTCTTGTACGTGAAATTAAAGGTGGAAAGATGTGACTTGTTCTGGTGCCAGGCCAGGCAGTTTGAATCCAGAGTGTCTGCCTGCTCCACGCTTATCTCCCATCAGCTGATTAGACATAAAACCAGAAATACTTGCCCAACCCAGACTGCAGTTGGAATAATGATGGTACAATATCCTGGCAAAAGTTGGCAGACAGTTAAGTTTTGGTCTTTATGTGGAAGGGAAGGCTATAAATAATTTTATTTTTTAATAAGCCAAGCTATATTTCTAGGGCTCACTGCCATGGCAGATCTTCAAAAACCAGGCTGCAGAGATTTAAAAAAAAGGATATGGTTGGCATCTACACCAAAGTTACAGCTGAACTGGGCAGCACACTAACACTACAACAAATCATAACATTTCTGATTTCTCTTATAAATAGCATTTCTGAATGCTACTCTTTATGTAGAAAGAAACTTCCTGAAACAAGAAACTAGTACAGCTAGTCCTCGACTTAGGACAATTGAGCCCCAAATTTTTGTTGTTAAGTGAGAATTTGTTAAATGAGTTTTGTCCCATTTTACATTTCTTGCCATCATTGCCACTGTGATTGATAAATTAGCAATCCAGTTATGAAGTGAATCTGGCTTCCCCATTGACTTCACTTATCAGAAGGCTGCAAAAGGTGACCTTGGGGGCAAAGGAACAGTCATAAATATGAACCAATTGCCAAACACCTGAATTTTGATCACATGTTCATGTGGATGCTGCCAAGGTTGTAACTGTGAAAAATAGTCATAAATCACATTTTTCAATGCCGTTATAACTTTGAACGGTCACTAAATGAATTGTTGTAAGTTAAGGACTACTTGTCAATTAGACCAAAAGGCTTGCAGTCATTTTAAAGATTACTTGCAAAGTTTCTCCATTCAATCAGCTGGACTGTTCTACCTTAAGACTAACTGCAGAGAAATATCAATCCTGATTTCTGGCGGAAGAAAGGGCAATGATTCTAGTGATGACAAAGAATTTCCAGAGAAATAATTGATGGAAGTTAATCCTGGGAAACAATGTATAGAGAACTGAATATAACACAAGTTGCATTTTAAATCCTCAACAAATTCTTATAAGAACATTGGAGAAGCTACCTGAACCAATGTTCTGTTACTCAAATATGATGGTTAGGTTACTTATATATTAGAGGTGGTGCATTCTTATTACAACAGGCAGCTGCCAATTTAGAGCAATATGAGTTAAAGGAAAATAAAAAAGACATGACAGTAACGTTTCAGTTATTTAATATGAAACATCTATTTTTCCTAACCTGGACATTCTTAAGATATGTGAGTTTCCCCATCTACTACTGAGAAGCGAAACTTCTTCAAAGAAAAATAAGAAAGTCCAGTTGCCCCTTGAAAAAGCATCTTATCCCTTTTCACTTTCACAAATCTTTCAAATGCAGTCCAGTCTCTCTCTCTCCATATATATACATTTAAATTTTCCAATCAATATGGTTCTGAGGTCTTTGGGTTTTTTTGCCAATTGGATCCGCAATATTTGCTGATGTCGCTGATCCATCTTGTTTTAGGTCTCTTTGTAGACACTTTTTATCAAGTGGGATCAATTATAAGACTGCCTTAGTCCAGCTGATATGGAACAGTCAATTTCCATTTCCATTCTTTTATTCTCGATGATACTGTATACTTTCATTTGTTCTCTAATCCATATGCAAGTCTGTCTGTCTATATCTATACCATAGATAGATAGATAGATAGATAGATAGATAGATAGATAGACAGACAGATGATAAATATAGACTGATGATAGATAGATAGATAGATAGATAGATAGATAGATAGATAGATAGATAGATAGATAGATAGATAGTAACTGCTCTGTGGTATAGGTATGTGCATTGACATCAGTGAAAAGCAATGTACTATGGGAAATACACAATTTTGACTTGTAATAGCCCATTAACGCATGCAACTTATGACTGCTGAAACTGGTGAGCATACATAGAAACCCCTCGAGAGTTTAATTATCATTTGGTTAAAAACAGTTCTAATTACTTTAAACCAATTCAAATCCTGAGGCTGTCTGGAATTCCACCAAATTCAGACTTTACCAAGAGATGCATGCAAATGGATGACAACATTGTTGTCATAAATTGGCACCCATTCATCTAATATTCTTGTAATATTGGAAATTACCTGAAAATCTCTTGCACAAGGACATGGCACCTTTGGCATATGGCCATAATTTTCAATGTAGGATCTAACATTAAATATGAGATACAAATTTCAACACTAACATAACAGGAAAATAACTGCAAACTAAACAAAATGCTACACACATGGGAATTCCTACTAGAATTTAAGAAAGGGATTTTTCAAAATACCATCTCTCTTGCTTTTGAATGGCTCAATCTCTATCCTCCTTACTTTGTCTTCTCCTCCCCCACAAACTGAGTGTCAAACTTGTTTTTTATTTTTTTTTAATTTTTTTTTATTTATTTTGATTTGTCAATCGCTTACAAGATAATAGGTATAAGTATATACATAGTTATGAATACATGAAATGGGTACATATAAGAAAAATAAAAGAAACAATAGGACAGGGATGGTAGGCACGTTGGTGCGCTTATGCACGCCCCCGACAGACCTCTTAGGAAAGGGGTGGGGTCAATAGTAGACAGTCTAAGGTTAAAGTTTCTGGAATTTGGGGAAGAAATCACAGAGTCATGTAGAGTATTCCAGACACTGACCACTCTGTTGCTGAAGTCGTATTTCCTGCAATCAAGTTTGATACGGTTAACCTTGAACTTGTATCTTTTTCTTGATTCGTCCCCCAACCCATTGCCCAAAATTAGCACACAACCAAGGGATGCACGCTGCTTTGGATATGAAGAAAAGCTTCCTGTTGACACCTTTTGATGCAATTGTTTCTTAGATGCAGATAGCAGCTGTGTAACCTCAGAAAATTCGCACATTTGAGTTAAAGCTGGTGAGAAGGCATTATGTTGAACCCTGTTGGCATCTCCTTAACTCAACTGTATACAGAGTGCAACTGAAATTCAGCAGATAACAAAATAAGAGGTGGAAAGGACTTTGGAGGTCATCTAGTCCAACCACCTGCTCAAACAGAAGATTCTATATCATTCCAGACAAGTGGCTGTCCAGTCTCTTCTTAAAAGTCTCCAGGGATCAATCAGTATAAAGTAAATCACATTTAAAAATATACTCTAAAGTATCTACAACATCTCTCCAAGTCACGCGTTATATGCTCCTCAATAGAAAAGTAAATTATGGGATCGCTAATACTATCAAATGGATTCAGAAATGACTAGAGAGAAGGCAGAACATTAATAGTTACACTTCAACTTAAATCTATTTATACAAACCATCTAGAACCCTAACCCTTCAGTACAAATAAGAACAAGGAAGTATAATCAATTTTATGATCCATGTCTGAGATCATACAGGAAAGAAATAAGAGCCTTGACAAAATGCAAGTTTAACTAACGCAATTCTTCCCAACCAAAACAAATTCAGAGAATGTTTTTCTATTTAGAAATATCTGCTGTTATACTTTTTCAATTTGGTAAATAATTCTTAATCCAATGTGGTAAATAATTATTTTTTTCTGAAGTAAAGTCCTAAATCAGGGGTGTCAAACTTGTGATGACATGTTATGTGATGTATTGCAACTTTTCCCCTTCGCTAAACCAGGGGTGGGTGTGGCCATCACGTGATGCATCCGCCTAGTAGGACGCGAGTTTGACAGCCCTGCCCTCATTAGTTGATCTTCTTTGTAGCACTATGTTTATTTTTATTCTAGCATTGTTTTTCTTCCCCTGTTGAATTGCATGATAGCATTTTAGGTTTTGCTTTATTAATCCAATAGCCTGATAAAAACCCATATTGTTATATATGCTTCATTAACAATATGAAAGAATCTATAGGTGGAATAGTGCATTCAGCAGTGTTCTGTACCAACTCCATGATTCTGTGAAAAGTGAACAGAACCAATGTGGACTGGAACAATGAATCCACAATGTCAAAGTAAAAAATTTCCCAAGCAATCAGAAAATCAAACCAACCTATGATCCTCACACACCTTTAAAATAACTGAAAAAGATAGCCAGCAGGTGACATAACCTCCAATCTGTACCTTGCATATTGGTTGCTCATAGACTGACAAGAACATGGGTCAGCACATGGAATCTCCTCTAGTGCGCATCTTTCAGGTAAAGTGAGTCATACTCATCCTAGTATGACTTGTTCCAGTGATTACTATCTGTTTGCAATGAGGGAATAATGCACTTTTTGACTGGACCACATCTGATATTGGCATCCAAAGTCTGTGTGAGCATTGCAGATATAATTAGAGGAAAATATGGGCACATGATCTGCTGCTGCTTTCTAGGATAAGTATCCCAACTTTTAAATAATAGCAATTGTTTAGTGGGGTTTTTTGTACATTCTTTACAAAAAGAACAAAGAAATGAACAGAATTCTAGACTATTACCAATAGAAAGAGACCAATGGAGAAAGTGAGATGATGGGGAGGACAATATTTTCAAAATGCAAGATAGAGACAAGAGGCAGGTCATAGGGAATGATATATTCATGATTTTGTGAAACAGCATCACACTGCTTAATTGGCAACCTAGGGATGTGGGAGATGTGAAAGTTTAAATAGGAATAATGTGCCAATTGATTTGAGTCTGTGTGAATTTCTGCAGAGCCTGGAGCTTCAAGTTCTTGCAGTAGATCCAAATTTCAGATTGCAAGGTTTCTTCCAAGAAACAGCACCAATGTTGAAAAGAATATTTGATTGGCAAGACTGTTAAAAACATACAGATTTCTTTCAAATGTTAAACTCCTGTTTAAAATAAAAGGCACAAAGCAAAATTTCTTTTTCCATACTCTTGGCCATCTAGAGCAGGGTTCCCCAAACCTGGTCCGTGGACCGCCACCGGTCCATGGCATGCCAGAAACCAGCCAGCGCAAAGAAGCAAAGCCACATCCACGGGATGAAAGCAGCACACGAAACCATGCCCCCTCTGGTCTGTGGAAAAACCTCTCTCCGTGGAATCAGTCCCTGGTGCCCAAAAGGTTGGGGGCCGCTGATCTAGAGGAGGAGACAATTTTAATAGCAAAAGATGAGATCTGGATGGGGGAGGAGGGTTAAGATCTGAAATATATTTTAATGATAGAGAGATCTTTTTTTTTGTATTAGATTCCTGGAGCTGCTTTCTTAGACTTGTTTGTGTATCTACGTATGTGCCTTTGAGTTAGTCTTGACTCCAGGTGACTGCCTGAACTACTCTAGTTACTGTAGTTTTTTTGGCAAGATTTCCAGACAGGTCTTGCCTTTGTCTTCTTTCTGGGGCTGAGTGTGTGACTGGCCCAAGATCACCCAGCAGACTTTGTGTCCAAGTCAAGACTAGAACTTACATTCTTCCAGTTGCCTGATGTCCTTTCTTAGTAAGCAAGTTAAAAAGTCAAGTTGAAAATCAGGCACAAGAAACCAATAAATGTAACAAAATCCTCCAAAATACTTCCCTGAGATTTGGGTAACGTCAGGATAGAAAAGTGTCATGCTGGCATAGTCCATATGGATAGTCTCAGAAGAGATGTGAAACTTTAAATAATTCAAATCAGGCAGATTAAAACTAGGCACATTGATCCCTTCAAATACAGCCTGAACTTAGCACAGGTAGATGGCTCATCAAAGTAAATCAGTAAGTAATTCAAATAAATCTAATAAAGATCAAGGGAGCATTCAGAGGGCACAACACAAATCTTCCACATTTCACATCAAGGGGATTTAACTATTTATGCTCCTTCTTCATCCAGTTTAAGTAACCCCCCCCGCCCCCCAAGATCTGATAAAAGCAGGCTATGTTAAGTGTTCTGGGGTTGAATAATCAGAAGAAAGGAGTAATGATTTCTAATAACTGCAAGGTTCAGAAGCCTAAAATCATGGGCTAGTGTCAGGAAGCCAACATTGTTTCTTAACAAAGATTATGTATGGAAATAAACATGAATAAATTCCCTTCTGAAAGTTATCATCAAATAATATTTTATGGCCTGAAACTTTTGTGCTTTCTCTGGTGGAACTAAATTAAGGGGAAGCAACAATATTTTAGCCCATTATTAAGCCCAAGCAATGGGAAAAACAGCCAAAATACATAAATACTCTTAAGAGCAAACTCAACTGCAGTTCTCTGTGGATTACAATAATGAGACAGCATTGATTTCTCTGGGAATTGAATGCCACCCTACAGGTTTTTATTCTTTGGATAAGAGCCAGTTTCTCTGGTGTGGGAAGGATGCAAGCCTTTAAAAGCATATGAGCTAATAGGAGGTGGATATTAATTAGTTCTCTTTAAAAAAGAACTTTCATGCATAGAATTTTCCAGAAAACATACATACACTTTAAAAACAGTGATACAAAGTAACATGAATAAAGTGAGAATTTTTTTCTTTTACTTGTTTAAAAAAGAAGCTTTTTACATATATCTTTTATTTATTTAGCACAAATAAAACACACAAAACTTATCTGTAGAACCTACATTTTGGGGTACTAACTACTCAAGAAACACGGCGTTCTAATAATGCACTTTTATATATTGCTGCTTTCCTTCTAAACAAATAAAACATACAGGACACATGTGGTGCATGCATTATTTATACCTAGATAGAATATGGACAAAATCAATATATTTGGAAATTGGTGAAGTAAATAACTGGATCATCTTTTTTCAGTTTATCTAATGTGGCAAGTCTCTCTACCTGGTGTCAAGAATGCCTCAGATTTCTTACTTGTAGGCATATTGTATTGCTCATTTATAAAACACGAATCTCAAACATTGATTTACTTTGGCTGATTATTTATTTATTGATTAAACAAAAGTACATGGTCATTTATCTTTAACAAGGTAACTCTGGGTGGCAAACAAAATGTTAAAAACAAATTAAACAAAAAGCTATTAGAGGAATTTCTCTACTAAACATACACACACACCGGTGAACATGTTGGCCCTACGTTTTCAAGGCCTTTCAGAAGGCCAATAGGATGGGGCAATCTCAAGGGATGGGTGGGTGGAGAGGAATGCTCTATGCCAGAATAGAGAAGGCATGCACAAATTATTTCTCAAAGGGGGACCGGGAACATGCTCTTTCTGCCAGATCTGATGGGACAGGCAGAAATCACAAGAGTCAGGTAGAATCACAGGTAAAGTAACTCTTTAATAAGTAGAGCTTTAATGGTGACAACCAACCCCTGGAATTGTACCCATAAGCCTATTCAGGATCAGTGCAGCTCAAGGAACAATGGTGTTACATTGGCACACTACAGTGTGTCCAGAACTTATCACCACATACTGGATCAGCTGAAACTTCCAAACACTCTTCCAAGGCAGCCCCATGGAGAGCACATTGCAAAAGACCAGCCAGTAAGTGATAAATGTCAGAGGAACCATGACAAGTGCTTTCTGATTCTCCTCCATGCTGCATCTAGAGCCCAGGATGGGTTGACTCATTCCTATGATGTCATAGCTGAGTCTGTACTAAGATATAAAAGCCAGCCCTCAGGAGAGACCCCAGCTTTTGACTCAGCTCCTCAGCTCAGTAGCTGTGTCTCTCAAAGCATCCTGTTAGATAGCAATCACCAGCGATCTTCAGTACTTTTTCCTCTCTTCAAGCAGCTCCCAGGGATCTGGACAGCTGCTCCTCTCTCCCCCCCCCCCCTCCCTTTCTCCCTCTTTCAAGAGGAAGAGATTCCGCCCAGAGCAGAACATCCTCTGCATTGGTCTTCAAACCTACTCTTTTCAGACCATTACTCTTCAAAGCCTTGGTCACTGCAAAGCTATCGCCAGAAGAAGTGGCTCCAAGCCACAAGGAAATACCTCTAACAAGGGGATTCGCTCTTCTCCAAGCCTGTAGTGCATGCAGGGGCTTGCCTTCTCCGTACTTTGTTCCTGGACATGGTCAAGAAACAGTGCATCTCCTTCGGCAGGTCCTCACCATCTTCTCTAGATAAGCATTTCTACAATGTCAGTGCAGCTCTGGACAATGCCCTGGCAGTGCCTTCTGTGACATTCCGGTTCTGGCCTCGTTCTCATCTTCTGGCACTCCATGGAGCAGAAGATATCCTGAAACCAGATGATAAGCTCTGAACAGACATCAAGCGCAATAACCAGGCTGTGCTTGAGCTGTTCAGGCTTCAACAGCAGCATCCTTCTTCACCAGGGCATCCATATGGTGCTGTGTTCAACTCAGAATAGATGCTGTTCTGACTTCGCGTCTCACCAAGACCTTAATAAGATAATTGCAGCAGCGGAATTCACTGCAGATGCACTCTCAAATTACTGCCAAATTTGCATCCAAGGCCATGGCATCTTCTGTAGCAGCAAAAAGACTTTTATGGCTCCGAAATTGGCAGGTGAGTCACGCCAAAAATGGAAGCTGCGTCAGTTTCCTTTCGCAGGTGATAAGCTTTTTGGTGATTGCTCTGGACACTTATCTCATCGAAACAGAGATAAATGTAAAATTGTCTCTTCCTCTAGGAAGAAAGCTGACTATCACCTGCTCCTTATTGCCCTCCTGCCTTCGAGCGGAAATCTCATTCTGTTCCCCATCTCACAGGCATACTCCCAATGTCAAGACCAACGGGCAAACATCTGGCAGGCAACAACCATCTACTGGTAAATGGCCCTTTCGGGGGGTAGGGGTCATTCCTTCCGTTGCTCTAAGTAATCCCTCATCTCCCACCCATCGAGGTCACTAGCTTCTTTGCCTCAAATGGGAGGAGTCAACGACGGACGCTGGGTGCACTATTAGGTCAGGGTTACAATTGCACTTCCTAGCCCACCCTCCAAAATTTTTTTTTACCTGTCCTGTGTCTTGGGACAATTTCCAGGCAAGCCTCATGAATCAGGGCCATTCAGCACTTCTTGAAATCATGGCTATTCAACTGTTCCCCGTTCAACAGGACTGGACTTTACTCTCCTTTTCATCGTTCCAAGCCTCAGGGAGTGGCCAGCCATCCTTGATCTAAAAATCTCAACCAATTTGTAAAATACAGGTGATTTAAATGCGACTCTTGCATTCTATTTAGAGAGTGTTCGGGAGGGTGACTCCTCTCTTCCATTGATCTCACTGAGGCTTATCTCCACATCCCAATTTGGCCTCATATCGCCAGTTGTCTCCATTTCTGTTATCAGAATACCCATACCAGTATACGACCACTTCCCTTTGGCCTCTCATCGGCTCCAAGAGTTTTCAGAAAGGTTCTGGCAGCATTGGTGCATCTCTGATTCTATACAGTGAGGATCCAATGCTACTTGGATATTTTGATTCTTTCCTGTGCCATCTTGAGGGCACATTGGGTTTCTGCAAATTACCTGTCATGTCTCCAGAGCCATGGATTTTCATCAACACGAAAAAGAGCCAGCTTCTCAACCAAATTACAACACTTGGGAGCAGTCATCGATACCACGTTGTGCAGGTTTTCTGTCCCGCTTGTGGAAAGAGCTTGCAGAGATCATCAGCCAGATCCAGCAACATCAAATTGTCCCTGTCGGCTGCTGTCCAAACTTCTGGGGAAGATGATTTCCTGTATTGGCATTGTCCGTGGGCTCAGCTCAGTTCCCGAGCCCTCCAATGGTTCTACTTCCCTACCAAGGAACAGGAACAGCCACTCATCCATCAAACTCCACTCCGCCACAAATCCGGAGATCTCTCAATTGGTGGATGTCCCATCTATCTGGAGGGGACTCCTGTTCAGGGACCAGACAGGCTAGTGAAAACCACTGATGCAGCTCCTGGGTTGGGGTTCCCATATGCAGGGCCAGATAGCTCAGGGTGTTTGGTCAGATCAGAACAGACCTTCCCGTAAATTAGCTAAAGCTCAGAGCATTTTCTGGCTCTCAAGCATTTCAGGCAATCAGTGACTGGTCTCATGTTCTAGTCCTTACGGACAACATGGCCGCAAAGGCTTCATGTACCGGCAAAGGAGGGATGAGGTCAAAGCCTCATGATGAGAGGCTCTACGGTTGGGGTTAATGGGCAGAAGAAAACGTTATCGATCTCGGTGGACCACATCTCTGGGGTCGACAACTCCCAGGCTGACTGGCTCAGCAGGAGCCTAGTTGACCAGGCAGAATGGTCATTCTCTGTCTCTATTCAGGGATTTTTCCCTTAGATTCGGAAACACCAGAGGTGGATCTTTTCTCCACTCCCAAAAGCCCAAGTCACCAGATTCTTCACCAGGTTCTTTCCAGGGAGTGGAGGGGACCAATGCTCTTTGGTGGCAGATGGCCCAAGGTCTCCTCTATGCCTTTCCCCTGCTTCCATCATTCCGGCAGTAATTCGGAAGATGTTGGAGGAAGCTGAGGAGCCTCCTCCTGGTACCCTATTGGCAAGGAGGCCCTGGTTTGCAGACCTGGTCAACCTATTGGTGGCTTCTCTTGGAGGATCCTGCCACCTAATTCCCTTCACCAGGGGGCCTGCTCACCCAAGCCCAGTGGTTCAAGCTGACCATGTTGCACTTGAGTGGCCACGGGCTAGAGGAGGCTGATCTTCCAGAAGGGTCATCCTCACTATCTGGCTTTTCGCAAACCTCTACAAAGCGATCTATGATACCACCTGGAAGGCTTTTCCTGATGTGACTCAGGGGAAGAATCTTTCTCCTACTTCAGCCAGTTGGCAGAAGTTCTTAGCTTGCTTCAGATGGGCGAGAAAGGTTTGGCCCCACAACCTTACACAGGCAGGTTGCGGCCTTTCTCAGCCCTTTTCATGGGGTTCGCTTCCTTTCCTTATCCCATCACACTTCAGTCAGGAGGTTTTTGAAAGGGGCTTCCAACTGCACCTCCGGTGGTTCAGGTATCCTCCCTGGTCCGTAATGCACAGATATGCTTCATTGGTCTCTAATGCCCTTACAAAGCCCCTTTGAGCCCTTATAACAGTGTCTCTCCATTTCCTGACTCTTGAAGGTAGTGTTCCTTGTTGCCATCACTTCTGCCAGGAGGGTTTTCCGAGCTTGCTGCTCTTTCCCTCAGATAGGACCTTTGTTCCTTTCACGATAGGGTTGTTCTTCGTCTGGACCCTCATTTATTCTGAAGGTTAACACTGGTTTCACAGGTCCAGGATTGCTTTGCCTGACTTCTGTCCTTTCTCGCACCATGACTTAGAGCGGCAGTGACACGCTAGACATAGGCGGCTCTAGAATATACATTAAGTGCACTTCCTCCTTCAGGAAGTTGGAAGCATGTTTGTTTCTTTTCCCTTCTCACTTGGGGCAACAGGCCTCTTCTCCTACTATTAGCAGGTGGTCAGGTCTTGCATTGAGCAGGCCTACAAAGCTGCGGCCCTTCGGTTCCCGAGATCTGACGGCAACTCTACAGAAGCGCAAGTCACTTCTGCTGCCTGGGCAACCCAAGCATCTGTGGAGATTTATCGGGCCACTGAACATCCATCTTCTTCATCAGACCACTTCCATCTGGTGCTTTTGCCTTGGCGACTGCAGACTTTGGGCTGATGGTGCTGTCAATGAGTGGTTCCACAGTTGGCGGTCATGAGCAGACGAGACCTGCCCCATGGACTGAAGCTTTGTAGGTCCCATCCTGGGCTTCTTGATGAAGCATGGAGGAGAATGGTGTTGTAGAAGTTACTGTGAACGCCCTTTCTATCTATGTTGTGAGAGAAGCCAGCCCACTCCCTTGATTTCGTCCAGAGAGGGTACAGACATATTTCTGTATTTATTTTAAGCTTCAGAGACACCTTCAGTCTGTCAAGTATCTTCACCAAAGTTGGGGTCTCTCCTGGGGGCTGGCTTTTATATCTTAGTACAGACTCAGCTATGATGTCATGGGAAGGAGTCAACCCATCCTGGACTCTTTCGCAGCATAGATAGAAAGGACGTTCACGGTAACTTCTACCAACGCCCATGTCTAAAGGGATACAACTGGTGCAGCTGATGGATCTGTGCAAAGCCCTTCCTGATTACAATTGCAACTCACTCCACAATAATGGGCTATGAGTCCAGGAATCCAGATTTCAGTTTGCCTGGGGAAATGATATCCTATCCAGAATTAATGATGGAAGATCTCTAAATATCGGAACGAGGGGTTGGAAGTAGAACACATAGGCACTTCATTTTGTTAAGAATAGGTCAAAACTTCTTCTACTATGCCCAACCTTCCGGGGGGGGGGGGGGNTCTTCTACTATGCCCAACCTTGGGGGGGGGGGGGCAGCCCCAGGCTCCAGACACTTCTATAGTCCTTGACATTAACTGAACACTCCACTTAGACTAAAGATGCTTTTTTCTTGATATAGCTTTATAGCAGTTCCCTTTGTTTTGCTTTTCCTAATCAGAACATTGTATGCTTAGGCCACATATTCTGCAGGAGTAAGATAGGAAATTAATAATACCACCCTGACCTGTCAAGGATATTCTAAATCATACCCAAGGGGAAGGGGAGACAAGCATCAAACTATAGCTTGTGAAGCTGAAAAAAATAAGTTAAAGTAGTAGCTGATCTTGCACAAAACAAGCACCAATCCAGGAAGTTCTGGCAGGGGAAGGGGGGAACACCTCTATATTCCTTAACTAGCAACTTGGGACAGAAAAAACAGAATTAAGACTAACTAAATCTTTTAAATGTTCTGAGAATTTAAATCCCTGAGTACTACATGCCTTTATAAAGGTAATTTACACATGAATGCATTGATGTAATGGGGAAAAAAATCTGGGTTAATATTATTGTATTGTCCGTATGTCGGTATAGGGTTTTCTGCTTGTATAAGGGATTGGATTAGAGGACCTCCAAGGTCCCTTCCAACTCTGTTATTCTGTTATACAGTCCATCTGCTACATTCTTCCATTATACAAATTTTTATTACTAGCAGAACTGCAGAACATATTGAAAATCTTAGGGCAGAAGCCTTAAGGCAGAAGGAAATATTAAAATGTTCTTTTAAGTACTACAAATTTATAAATTTCTTCAAATCTATTGATGCCCTTCCTCTTTTATGTAGAAGCTATAACTGCTAAACAACGATGGTTTCACCATAATTATCTAATGCCAATGCTTCATCGATTATACTGATTCCTACTCTTGTTTGTGGACCCAATAGAAAGTTCCTCCTTACATTTTAAATTGTACAGAGCTATCATTTGTTTAGTCATCATTTGCTCAGTAGGACACAAATGCTTATTTTTAAACAAAACTAATGAAATTGCAGTAGAAGAAAGATCATAATTCTAAAGTTTTCCTAATTTAGAATTAAACAATTACCCATTTCTATATCTGCATATCTTTTTCTAAGAAATTTTCCATCAAAATTCCTTTTCAATCTGACCACTAGAAGCAAGTTTTTGCATCGTGATGTCTTGCTTTGAGATGCTTTGAACTTTTCCTATCTTTCTCTAAAATTTGAGTTAATTTTGTTGAATTTCACATAATTTACTTTATATAAATTTCCATTGACCCTATTTTGGGGGCACTTCCAATTCATTACTACTGTCCATTTTTGGATCAATTCATTTGGTGAGACAACCGTGATTTATATCATATAAATAAGTTATTTTACTTGCACTACATAAAGCACTGCTAAACCCATCAAAACTATTGTTCAGATGAGAGTCTGTCATATGAAGGTCAATTCTAAAATTCTGGTTTGCTTATGAGCTTCTTTTAAATTATGACTATTTTTTGGATAAAAGCCAGCAATTGTCCTCACTTATGCATGACTACATAAAACCATAATATTTTTTCCCGCTTGGAGAGCTGACAGACTATTGTTAATTTAACAGTTCTCCAAGAATAATTATACTTTGTCCGAATCTACACCCTTAGCTAAATGAAACTTGTTTCCTTGAAAGCTTTCTTTTTTCTGTCTTCTTTAGACTATATCATAACGCCTCTCCACTCTTTCAAGCAATAGGGTCCTTACAATTCAACAAAGGAAGAAGTCAGGGACACTTTGTGATAAAAAAACTAGACAAACATTTAGAATGCTATGGCCATTTATAAAACTGTTTGTAAATGCTGCCATTCAGTTTCTCCTAATGCCTTTCCTTTCTCCATTCTATTATCAAATCACATTTCTCCATCCTTCTAATCCATTCCTCTTACAGAAAGGGCGTTGGTACTTACCTGACACGGCCGTTCTCTTTGAGCTGTGAAGAGCATTCAGTTAGTGGGAGGTGCTTCAGTCTCCACATTCATAGGCTGAGCTTGATTTTTGGAACGCTCCTCCTCCTCCACATGATTCCTCCTCAGCGTTCCCCAGTTTGGGTGAAGATGAGAGAAATAAGCGCTCTCATCCTCACATTCTAAAAAGTTCATTGGCTGAAACAGGACCCCACCAGATGGAAAAAAAAAAAAGGGTGGGCTGATGCTCTTTCACAGCTCAAAGAGAACGGCATGATCAGGTAAGTACACAACGCCTTTCTCCATGAGCTGTTCAGAGCACCAGTAGTGGAAATGCACACATGCTTGGCGCTGTCCACAGGAGGGACTCCGTTCTGGTCTGGAATCTCCCTCTGGTCCCTGTGGATCCGCGAGCAGAACTCTTCTGCCAAAGGAGCTCTCAGCAGAAGAAAACTCATCAATTTGTGAGTGTCTAATGAAGGGCGATGGGGAACCCAAGCTGCAGCCCGACAGATTCAGTTCAGTCCCTGTGTGCCCCATTCGCCGAAGTTGCTGCGCTCCTTTTGAATGAGCTTTACCCTAAGACAACCTGCAGAGATTGAGTCTCGGATGTTTTGCTATTGCAGCCTATACCAAATGGCCTATCGTAGATGGTGAAACCTTTTAACCTGAGAATTGAGCAAAAAGGACACAAATAAAGCTTCTGATTTCCTGAAAGCCGCTGTACGCTTGATATAGATCGGAGAGCATGCTCACATCAAAGCTTATGCCATTGTTTTCCTTTCCCTGTATGGTCTGGGACAAAAATTTGGAAGAATAAGCACTTGTGCTCTATGAAAAGCCGAAATGACCTTGAGCATAAATGAGGGTTGGGACGAAGAACCACTCGATTGGCATGAAAACGCAGAGGTCTTGTCTGACAGACAGGCTGCAATTTCCGAGATATGACGGAGCACAGGTGATAGCTACCAGGAAAACGACTTTGTACGTGAGAAATTGGAGAGTTGACATTTTCAAAGGTACAAAAGGACCATTAGTGAGAGCAACAAGCGATCTGTAAAGTCCCAGGTGAATAATGGTGCACTGCTGGAGGTGCAAATTGGTGGCGTCCTCGAAGTCTTATGCGTGGATGATGTGAAAGAGAACTGAGGTCTCCGTGAGTGAGAACTGATGCAAGCACCACCTACCTTTTAACGTATTAGATGACAACCCCTTATCAGTCCCTCCTGTAAAAACTCTAGAATCTGAGCGATAGAGGGAGAGGCAGGATTCAATTTGAAGCTTACTACACCATTTGCAGAAGGTGGACAATAGGCGTAGTAATGCAATTGTCTGAGGGGCATCTGGAGGCAGGATAGTGTCGATAACTATTGGAGAGCTCTTTCAACTCTTCAAACCACACCACTCAACCTCCAGACAGTCATTGTAACCATTGAAGGTCTGGATGTTGAAGGGCCCGAGTTAATGAGATTCTGTCTGACGGGATTCTCTGGGGGGGCTACCGAGAAACTGCGGAGGTTGCAAACCATGGACGTCTGGGCCAATAAGGTGCTACTAGAAGTAATTCCGCTCTCTCGTCTAGTAAACTTCTGGATGACTTTGGGAACCAGCGGAAGTGAGGAATGCATACAGGAGCCCCGGGGGCCAATGACAGCGGAGCGAGTTGAAATTCTCCACCCCTTGGGATGGGTACCTGGAAAAAAACCTTGGGAGCTGAGTGTTAGAGGGAAAGCAAATAGGTCCACCACCAGCTGACCAAATGTCCGTGCCGCTTCTTGAAACAGGGATGGGTGGAGGCGCCATCTGCGATTGATTTATGGTGGCTCTGCCTGTGTATTCAACAGACCGAAATGTGTTCTGCTTTGATGGGAAGTATGTTGTTCTCTGCCCAGCAACACAGGCGCTCTGCTTCCCACATTAGCTGCTTCGATTGTGTGCCCTCTTGCTTGTTTATGTTTGTTTGGCTGTTACACTGTCTGTCAGTATCAGTTTGTGCTGACTACGTACCTGGGGAAGAAGTTGTAGCCAGGTATACTGCGCGAAGTTCCAGCCAGTTTATGCTGCACGACTTTCTAATGTCAGATCATTTGGCGCTTGGGTTGTGAGCGACTGGACATGAGCTCCCATCCGAACAGACTGGCATCTTTGGTGATGGTGAGTCTTTGTGGCTCCTTGAAGAGACAGCCTCTGTTGAAACTGGTTTGGACCACCAGAGGAGAGATATGAAACTGTTGTGGAACCCTGACTTTGGTGTTTGGAGTTGCTTCGGCTGGACTGCTGGTACGAGCAGAACCACTGGAGGGATCTAGTGTGGAGGCGGGCCAAGGGATAATAGAAATACATGAGATCATTTTGCCCAACAATTTGATAGGACACCCTATCAAAAGGACACCTCTTAAGCAACCTGATCTCCTTAACCAATGTTTGAATGCATTTTAGTCTATCTGGTGACAGATAAACCTTGCTTCCACTGTATCTATGACCACCCCTAAATGGATTACCAGATCGATGGTGTTAATGATTCTTCTCCAATTTATTAAGAAGCCATGCTCTTGTAGGATATAATGTGTTCTGAGTGTCTAATGACTCCTGATGGGCGAAGGAGATAAATCAAAAATATGCGTCAAGATAACACTGGAGGTGTACTGGGATGTTCCTGAGGTGGGCAGCTAGCGCTGCAAGAACCTTGGTGAAGGTCTGGGGGCAGAGGCTAATCCGAATGGAAGGGCCACATATTCAAAATGGTGGTTATTGTAGCAGAATCTCAGAAACTTATAATGGGAGGGCCAAATAGCAATGTGCAAGTACGCCCTCTGTTCAAATCT
Organism: Laticauda laticaudata; assembly: GCA_004320025.1. Classification (NCBI taxonomy): domain Eukaryota; kingdom Metazoa; phylum Chordata; class Lepidosauria; order Squamata; family Elapidae; genus Laticauda; species Laticauda laticaudata. The sequence goes on from BHFT01033287.1 coordinate 27,809, forward strand.
TATGGACGTGAGCACGTCCCCTTTCCTGATGCCCAGTAATATTGATTGGAGGGTATGCATTTTAAATTTGCAATATACTAGAAAACGGTTGAAGCTTTCAAATCTAATATGGCTCTTCACCCCCCGAATTTTGGGCACCAACGAAAAGATGTGAATAAAAAACCTTGCCCTTGTTGATTGGTCACTACTGGTTGGATGGCTCGTATATCCAGTCGATGTTGGATAGCGGAATCCATGAGATTACGCTGACCGGGTCTCTGGAAGGAGGGTGTAACATGAAAGGAATCTGGGGGAGTGATCTGAACTCCAGCACGAGCCAAATCTAACCGTATCTTTGGACCCAGGCGTCAGAGTAGAGAGTCCCATGATCAGCAAATAACTAAGGCATCTGCCAATGGGAATTGGGTCCCGGGAGTTATCTTGGTCGCCGGAAGGGCCTGTCCTGCTCCCAAAAGGATCTTTTGGATTGACCACCCTTCTACTTCTCCCACTGGTCGGACCTATCTGGTGTTGTCCTGGTCTAACTGCTGGGGGTCTCTGTATCTGGAAGAGAAGGATCCCTGATAGAAAATCTAAAGGATCTCTTCCGAAAGGACTGGGGCTTCTGGGATCTGACTTCCGAAAAAGGGAAGGGAGAATTTTCTTCTTGTTGTATGTTTCAATTCGTAGCGGATCTTGGGAAGGCCAAACAACCTATCTCCCACAATGGGGGATGAGGCCAGCTTGGATTCTGTTTGAAAATAGGCTTGCCAGTGTTTAACCATAGCAAGTGACACGCTGTGACATGTGAGTAATGGCCCTTGCTGAAAACTTGACCGCCTGATAGTAGCATCAGTAGAAAATTCAGCAGCTGCTGTAAGTTTGCGATATCTTGGTGCGCCCTGATGTTAGAAGAAGGAATGTATTGTTCAAAAGCAAAGCCATCTAAGAGACGACTGCGTGAAGAAGGAGGCGGCTGTGACTGATCTGATAGCCCACGCGTCAGACTGATGAAGCTCTACATAGGCTAGCTTGACCCATTTTTCCTCCGCTTTAAGGCTTCCAGTGCCTCACTGGAATAGAAGGGATGCTAAAGCCACTATAGGCTCGTCTACCTCGGGGTACTCAGTAACTTGCAAAATCAGGTCCAAGTTGAAATTTCCTATCATGTCTAGTTGGGGTGTCCTATCATGTCCAGGTGCTTCTGCACCAGGTCCGAAATTATGGGTGGAACTGAATTACCTCTGCCTCAACTACCGGTTGGTTAAGATCATGTCCTCTGGTCCCTCCCTGAAGGGTTAGGTGAGTCAGATGGTTTTGGCTTGTTTAGGCCTGCAATGTTCTTGCCTTAAAAAGAGAGATTTGAAACGGCTATGCCGGAATAAAGCCTGTAAAAGCAGGCTGGTCAGGGATAAGACTTCATCCTCAGACATTCTCCTTCTAAGGGGTCTGCCTCTGACAGGAGCTCGCTATCGTGCACTGATCCCAATTCAGACTCGGCCATTTGAATGATTTGATCTACTTCCTCCTCTCCAACCCTTGGAGAGGGTCTCCCCCTGTAAATGTACCTGGGTCTGGTGTTGCTCCGACCTGGTCAGTGACCTCATGGTTGGGACTCTTGCCGGAAGCCACAGGTAAGGTCTGGACATTACAGCGTGTTGGAGCCCCGCTGCAATCTCCTTGGCGAATAGCCAGCTCCATCCAGGCTTTCATCCTTTCTGGGACCTCCTCAATGAAACTGTCACCCTGGTGAGGACCAGCGGCTGTCAGAGTGAATTGGCTTCAGGAGCCCATGGTCGGTGTTCCAGACACTTGGACCTGTTGTGTCCTTGTGGAGCCAAGCTGTGCCTGGATGAAAGGGAGAGATCTAGGGGGAGGAGGGTGTGAAGAAACTGACAGACTGGAAGAGAGGCACCCTGTGATACAGTGTGGACCTCTCGAGTATGCCTGTCTATTGCTTTTCTAAGTCGTTCAGGCGCTTAAAGCGTCCCTTTCTGTGCTTTAGAATTTCCACTGTGTTTTTGATTTGGCTTTTGCCTTCAAGCGAGGGGCCTGAGAGGGTGCTACCATCTGCCATTTTGATTAAAATTAGAATACAGTAATTGAATATAAATTGTGGACAAGGCGGTGGCGCACCTAGGGTCCAATCTGAATCAACAACTGTTGCCCTGATAAAGTTCTTATTTGCCCCCTTTTATTGTCTTATTTTTATTTTTACTGGTGTCTATAAATATATAATGAGCTGTATCTCAGTAATATTTTATCAAAATTAAAATATTATACTGTCAAATAGTTTATTACCATGAGTGTTATAATTGTAACAATATATTGTAATATTATTGCTATAATTGCATTTGTAATTGCTCCTATGAGTAGTGATTATATATATATATTCCAATATTAATAAAAGAACCAGATTAATGTATAATTCAGTTAGCCAAATAGTGAACGCCTAAGACCTGGTTGAAGATTGTAAGGGCTCTTCAGCACATCCATCCACAGGCGACACTGGCCTAGGTGCCTGCTGCTGTGCCACTGAGAATAAGCTGTAGGGTTAAGCCAACAATTTTTAAAGCGAAATAATTATCCTCGAGCGCAGGTAGTCAAAACGAGGTAAACTTGCTCTCAGAATCCTGGAGGGATCTTGCTGCTTGAGCAGAAAATACCTCACACAGCTCAGGAAGCAGACAAAAGGCGCACAGCCATGAGGTGGCACTCAAGATGGCCTCCAGCAGTTAAAGCTTTTCGCATGCTTCTCAGAGCAGCCGAGCTCTCAATTAACGAATGGTGAAAAAAGGGGAAATTAACACTAACTAACTTCCCCACTGAAAACAGCGTTCGGAGAGGGGTAAAGCCGATATGACTCGGTTTTTTTTTAAAAAAATCAAGCCACTAGCAAAGGAACAGAATTAAAGGCACACAGCGGCAACCAAACTGGCACAGGTAACTGAATTGGCTGTGGGGAGGGGTGCAGAGCAAGCACCAGAAACAGAACGTCAGCTAATTAAAGACTGGAAAGAAGGCTAAAGACAAAACTGAATTACAATCAAACCTGCTGTTCACGAATAAAGAGTCCTGTTTTAGTCAAGGAAGCATCGAAAACACTGCCTGTCTTGCACGAAGCTGAGCAAAAACTGGGGAACACTGAGGAGTCACGTGGAGGAGGAGGAGCGTTCCACAAATCAAGCTCAGCCGATGAATGTAGAGACTGAAGCACCTCCCACTACTGGATGCTCTGAACAGCTGATAAGAGAAGTTTCTGTATTTTTGATACTGTAGTTCAGATCATATGATGACTTTGACTTTTAAAATAACTGCTTCAGTGGCATGCTTAGAGGGCAGAAGGTGAGATACCTTGAATTAATTATAAATTAATTCTATTTATAAATAAAATAGAAAGGTTACGCATGTGAGCTTCCTTAAATTTTTTTAGGATTATTCTTTGCCTCATATCAAGTGTGAAAACATTTCAGTGGTCAAGAAAATGTGTTTGCACCCAGAAATATCTTCTGCATATCTGTGTTGTAAACACGTATCTCAGGAACAAATGCGTTCCTAATTATTTTTAGTTCAAATGGTGCATGGATTATGCATTTAAGGATAATCTGAATGCAGATGAGCACTGCATTCAATCAGATTATTTTCAACCCCAAGTGAGAAAGACTAGGATAGCAAATGGGAAGGTGATTAAGTGTGAAAACCTTTTGCTGTTTCACACTAGCCAAATATGATGTCAAGTCAAGATTAAGGAAACTGTTTTCATTTGACCCCCAATCAATCATGTTAACTCTTCTGTGTATTCCATTTATTCAAGTCAAGATGCAGGAAAACACATTTTAATGAGGTCTAAGCAGCTGTTTTTCAGATCAGCTGCTAAGGATGTAAATAAGACAATCTCTCTCCTCAATTCCTACACAAAAGGACAGGATTTCCTTCTACTATATTAAGAGTGTTATTTGCAAATGCTGGGTTTCTTTGAGATTTAACTGGGCTAGAAAAACAAGTCAATCTCTTCATTTTGTTTATCCACCTCTTTCCCAAAGGATATCCTTCCAGATCTGATATATTAAGGCCACCTGCTATTGAGCAAATAAGACGTGAAGTACGTCGATTCTCCACTTCAAAGTTTTCATATTTACCTAAGTAAAATAACCATTTTTATGAAGATTTCATTCTTTCATCCAAAAGGCCTTAAGCAGCATATAGTACAATCATAGGCAACAACAGAATCAGAGAAAGTACATCTAATACATCTAATTTAAAACTAGTAAGAGAATATAAACATTTGTACTGTTATTTAGAATCATCGTACTCAATAGATGTACCCCCCCCCAAAAAATCAAGTTTTTGTCTAGTCAGGACACATGAAAATTAGTGGTATTAAAGAGTGGTTCACAGGCAAACACATGCAACTCAAACTCTTTCAACAAAAATAAAAAAGATTCCTGTCTAATTTGACAGGGAAAGCCTTTAGTTAACTCCATGGTTATTATAAAATAGTTCATTGACACAAGTAAGTAATCATTTCCTGTGATGCAGCTTTGAACAGGTAAAGTATACATATGAGAATCATCACAGGGACTTTACAGTAATGCCCCAATATTCTTTCCTTGGTTTCCTGTACTTAATAATTTATAAGGCATGACTTATGCCTAAATGTGATCAGTACATTAAGTCAATCATGGTTTCCTGCAATATAAGAATTCAGTCAATACCTAGCGATAATCAAAATAAACATCTCCCTTCCCCATTTTTCAGACCATAAAGTGATCAAAAGATGAGTAAGTCTTATAATTTGCCACAAGTTACTTGTGCATGATTTGGGCAACCATGCACATTTCTTAAATAAATAAATAAAATGACTTATTTCTCATTCTTTCCCTCTTCTTATTGTCCTCTCTCACTGCCACTAAATTCTTGAACTGCAACAGTTAAGAAGGTGTTTTTATGTGTGCTTATCTTTTTTTCACTCACTACTTTCTTTAGCTAAAACATACATTATCTACCAGCAACCGACCAATACAGCTTCTTTTGGTAATAAATGCTGTTAATGCATCTCAGTTGTGGAGACCAGCCCATCATTTAGGCCATAGTAGCCTACAAAGTAATTGTCTCTTCCTCCCCAAAAAATAGCCTCTGCTAAGGGACTATTATTCATTTTTCAGCAAATATTTGGAATTTCCCTCAAAATATACTCTATGAGATGAAAATTGCAGGAAGAGAACTCAGAGATTCCCCGATTGAAAACTGATAAATTTGCCCCTAGAAGGGGATTCTGGATATGTTTTTTTTTTTTCAAAAAAACGGAGAGCTCCTTTCTCATTATAACTAGTCTCCAACTTACAACCATTTGTTTAGGGACAGTTTGAAGTTACAACCATACGTGAGCTATGACAGTTTTTCAACCTACAACTGTTGCAGCATCCCAGGGTCTCATGATCAAAATTTTGGATGACTGGGAACTGTTATGAAGGCTGCATTATTCCAGAATCATGTGATTACCTTTTGTAACCTACCAACAAGCAAAGTCAATTGGGAATCCATATTCACTTATGATTCAATTAACAATTTTGGCAAAAAAGATTGTAAAAATGGGGCAAAATTCACTTAACTGTGAATTAGCAACAGAAAATTTTGGGGCCAATTGTTGTCGTAAACTGAGGACTATTTGTATCCATTTTTTCCACCTGTTCCACAGAGAATTGTTAAAGCTAATACTAAAGCAGCATATAAAAATTAATCCTCTAAATTTCAAGTTAGAAGTCATTAGCAATTCTCAACAAAATAAAAGTTGACTTTTGTAGAAGAAAGTAATGGTTATCAAAATAGTTTAACTTTATCACCAGATAGTCCTCATTTAGCAACTGTCTTATTTCACAGCTATTTGCAATTATGACAGCAATGAGCAATTTTGTATTATCCTTGAATTTATGACTTTGCTTAATAACCACGTTGCCAGTCCCAACTGTGGGTGCTGAACACATCTTCCTGTACCTCTCTCAGATTAAAAGTTAAATGAAGGCTGTCAGTTTCTCCGTCACGCTGCTCTAGAGTCCAACACTGGGTATAACTCTGCCCTCTTATGATGTAAGCTGAGTCTGCCACTATAAAAGGTTAGCCTCTGCTGAGAGCCCCAGCTTTTCGACTCAGCTCTTGGACATATGAGCTATTGTCTCTGGACTGAGTTGATTAGCATTCCTCAAGACAAAAGCATTGAAAAAAAGAATCATCAAGATCGAGAGAACCTCTCGGGGCTCTGGTAGAGCTTCGCTCACGAGGAGTTGCCAGCTATCTCAGCAAGGCACTGACACACAGACAGTAAGTGATCGGCTAAAAGGCCGTGGAACCTCCCTCAGACTTGCTAGAGGCTAATTAACATCACAACAGCCTCCTACACAGCTTTTCCCTGGGCCGCATGGCTTGTAAAAATCTCCCGAGGCTGCACAACTCTTCCGGAGATTTATTAGGCCATAAACTATCAAAGTTTTCTGATAGCTGCTCTCGTGGTCTCACAGCGATTAGGCCCAATCCCAACCAATCTCCCTTCTACTGCTAACATCGATAGGAGGAGCAATCTTCCTTCTATGAAGATATTAATCCAGCCATTATAAATTGCCAAACAAAGGCCACAGCACAAAGCCCCAGGGATTCAAACATGCAACAGGGATCATCAAAGGCTCAAGGCCCCTTGTCTCATGGCTGGTGGCCATTTTTGTAATCAAGTTCCTCCGGGTGCCATTTTTAGTGGGCCCCGAGGCAGTGATCCTATCTCTCTCCTGGTCATTTCGCTTGGAAAACACCACCAGGAGGAGCTAACAGCACCTCCTGTATTTCTTTCTTGAGCAATGGAAATAGATTGGGCTCAGCCAGGACCATCAGACATGCAGAGCATTCAGACCTCTCAAGCCCCCAAGAGTTATGAAAAGAAAATGACCACGAGTCTGTTCAGCCAACAGGGAGGCCACAGCAAAGATCAAGGCCAGGGCCCTAGCCCCCAAGAAGACCTCCAAGTCCGAACTTAGGGCAGAAAATAGAAGACATGAGGCTTTAGAGACACAATTCAAAAAAAATGCTCAGCAATTACAAGAACAAGCTGCAGGTACAGAGAGGGCAGATGGAAGTCCGGCTAGCCATCTACAAAACTGATCACCTGAAAGGCAGGATGAGGCCCTTCCCCAGGACCTGAGTTTGTCAGGCCCTTCTCACAGGCCACCTACTTGGAACACAGCTACACCTAACCCTCAGCAGGCTTTGCCTCTAGGCAGGTTTAGGGAGCAAGCTAACCTTATCCCTTCTGTGACCGGGCCCAAATGATAGTTCCTCCCCGGGAGAACAGGCCCCAAGACACCCAGGAAGTAGTTTTGGTGGTAGTCAGACAGAGCATTGCTGAAGGTCTCAAACACCTTCTCCACCCCACCCCCCCGGAAGAGGCTTGGTTATCTTTTCTTCCTTCTGTCAAGGTAAGCCTCCCCCATGGAGGGAGGTTCCCACTTTGAAATCCATGTATGCCCCTCATCATTTTTATAGCTGGGAGGGACAGGATGACAGGGGATCCTCTTGCCACTCTGAACAGGGTAGTTCCTCAGAGAAGGAAGAGGGGGAAATTAAAGACCCCTTCCTCTCCGATGAAGAGGAAACCAAACCAGAACAACCGTCCACAACTGCCGTCTTTAAGCCCTCCTTGTTTCGTCCCTTACTACAGAAGGCTCTGGTTACAGCCCAGTTAAGCTAAGAGGTGACCCTGGAACCACAGGATGGCCCCTCGAGCCAGAGAGATGCACTATTCTCCAAACTGGTGGTCCGAAATGAGTTTCTCCCATCTCCCTTGTTGTTCTTGGATATAGTAAAGGGCCAGTGTGAGAACCCCATCAGGGCCTCACCCTTCTTCCCAGGACAAGAGGTTCTTTAATGTAGGTCCCGCCTTGGCTAATGCATTAACTCTCCCAGCAGTAGATTCCTGGGTGGTAGCCATCTTTGCTTCCTCAGGCACCCCTACAGAACCGGAGGATGTTTTACAACAGGAGGACAAAAAGTCAGAAATGCACACACCAGGCTGCAACTTGGGCCGTGAAAGCTTCCACCGCGGCCTCCTTTTTTACCAGGTCATCTCTTCATTGGTTGTGTCAATTTCAGGACAGTTCCCATTGCTGATGTTAGGTCCCACCAGGACCTCAACAAAATAATAGTGGCAGCCGAGTTCAGTGGAAACACGAGACAAGAGAAAGGTACTGTCTACTTCCTCCAAGGGGTCAGATTTTCGACGTACCACGTACCCCAGAATGCAAACCTTCAGGCCAGTTAACACCCCTTGCTTCAGTTGCAACCAGACAACATATCCCTCTTGTCGGGAACAACAGCAGGACCATCAACCCAAACAACAACTATTCTCGGGTAAGCGGCCCTTTCAAGTCGTTCATTCAGGCGCTCTAAGTAACTAACTACATCCCCTCCCCTCCCATCGAAGGTTGTTTGACCTTTTTAAAATCCAGATGGGAGGAATCAACTAACGATGCTTGGGTCATCAGTACAATATAATCAGGCCTTCAACTCAAAATTCTCTCTCCCCCCCCATCGTTTTTTGTTATCTGTCCTACCTCTTGTGACACATCTAAACGGGCCCTGATGGACTTCACTATCCATCAACTTGATGGACATCAGAGCCATAGAAAGAGTTCCATGGGATCAGCGGGGATTGGGTTTCTACTCCTGCCTCTGTTATCCCAAAGGCCTTGGGGGGGGGGAGAGCAATCTCCTGGACAAATCCTCGATCTCAAGCTCCTGGACAAATTCATCCCATACAGGCGTTTTAAGATGCAAATCCAACATTCTATTCTTCAGAGCGTCCAAGAGGGCAATCTCCTCTCTTCCATAGACCCCACGGATGCTTACCTCCATATCCCAATTTGGCCTCCCTGTCGCCAGTTCCTCCATTTTTCTTATTGCAGTGAGCACCACCAATATCGGGCCCTACCATTTGGCCTTTCATTGGCACCAAGGGTTTTTACTAAGGTCCTGGCAGCATTGGTAGCCCTCCTCCGAGCCTTACCTCTGACGGTCCAATGCTACCTGGACAACATTCTGATTCCATCTACATCCATTCAGGCAGCCAAACAAGATCTTCAAATCACGATGCAGGTGTTGCAGGAACATGGTTTCTCTATGAATCTGATTAAGAGACAGAATTGTAGTGACCATGGACACCAGCCTTCTCAGCTGGGGAGCACATGCCCAGGGCCAGATGACCCAAGCACACTTTCCATCTTCAGAGAGGACCCTTCCCATCAATATCCTGGAGCTCAGGACTGTTTTTCTCGCCCTGAGAAGTTTCCGGAACCTAGTGTCAGGGTCCCATGTCAGACAATATAGTCATGACAGACAATATAGCAGCCAAGGGCCATGTCAACAGACAAGGGGCCAGATCCAGGGTTTTGATGCAGGAGGTGGAATTCTGGGGAGATGGGCAGAGAGGAACCTCCAGTCTCTCAGGGTGGACCATATTTTGGGGGTCGACAACTCCCAGGCAGACTGGTTGAGTCAATCTCAAATCAACCACTCGCAATGGAGACTCCATCCCCCCGTTCATAGAATTGTCTCACATTTTTGGAACTCCAGAGGTGGACCTCTTCACCACTCCCCAGAACGCACAGGTAAACAGGTTTTTCTCCAGGTTCCCAACCCAGGAAGCGGAGCGGACCAATGCACTTCAGAGCAGATGGCCCCCAGGTCTCCTCTACGCCTTCCCCCCACTTCCAATCATCCTGGCAGTCATCCAGAAGATGCTGGAGGAAAAGGCGGAGCTGATTCTGCTGGCCCCATATTGGTCCAGGAGACCCTGGCTTGCAGACCTGGTAAACCTGTCTGTTCAGAGGTCTTGGAAAATCCCAGCCTCTCAGATCTCACTCAGTCAGGGGGGCCCTTCTGCATCCAGAACCCCAATGGTTTCAGTTGACCACTTGGCGGTTGAGTGGAAGTTGTTGAAGGAGGCCAACCTTTCATATAGAGTAATTAACACAATACAGGCTTCATGTAAAAAGTCTACAACCCAACTTTATGATGCCACCTGGAGGAAATTCAGTGACTGGTGTTCAGAGAGAGTCCAGAACCTCTCTTCAGCATCTGTTCCGAAGATCCTTCAGTTTCTCCAGGATGGGCTGGACAAGGGCCTCGCCCCTAATACACTCCGCAGGCAGGTGGCAGACTTAGCTTCGGTAATCTCATGGGACAGGTACACATCCCTCTCCCACCACCCTTTGATCCTCAGGTTTCTGAGGGAAGCCTGAAATCTGTGACCACCCATTGTGCATAGGTATCCCACTTGGGACTTGCCTAAGGTTCTCCAAGCTCTCTTGGGCTCTCCTTTTGAGATTTTACGAATGGTAGGTCTCCATATTTTAACTCAGAAGTTATCCTTCTTGGTGGCTATTACGTCAGCCAGAAGGGTGTCTGAATTAGCTGCCTTTTCAGTAAGGCTAGATTTGTGTGTGTTTCATGACAACTGGGTGGTTTTGCATCTAGACCCTTCATTTGTACCAAAAATTAACTCTTGATTTCACAGGGCTCAAGACATTGTTCTCCCTGACTTTTGTCCCAAATCGCAACATGTATTGGAACATCAGTGGCACACATTGGATGTAAAAAGGGGACTCAGGATTTATATCAAATGAACTGCACCTTTTCGCAAAAATTAATTCAATGTTTGTGTCTTTTCAACCTGTCTCCTTGGGGTCTAAGACCTCATCTCCCATGTTGAATTGGTGGATCAGAGCATGCATTTCTACTGCATATAAAACACTTGGCTTGCCAGCTCCCAAGAAACTGACTGCACACTCTACCCAGAGCGCAGCAACTTTGGCAGCTTGGGCCATGCAGACTCCAATCAAAGAAATTTGTAGAGCTGTTACATGGACCTCGCCTTTCCCGTTTGTCCGACATTACCGGCTGGACTCCTTTGCATCTGCACAGGCTGCATTTGGACGAAGGGTACTCCAGCGGGTGGTTCCAGGGTCAGATTAAGAGGACCAGCCGAGTCCCTCCCTTAGGCATGCAGGCTTTGGTATGTCCCAATGCTGGACTCTAGAGCAGCGTGATGGAGAAGGGGTGTTGGTAGATTTACCAGTGAATGCCCTTTCTAGACACGCTGTGAGTCCAGCCCCACCCTGTGACCATCTGGTCTAGTATTCTCAGGTAGGGGGGCGGTTGTATGCTCATTCTATTTGTTTATATTCCATAAACAATCCTAGTCTGTCAAGTTACTTCACCAGAAAAGCTGGGGCTCTTAGCAGAGGTGAACCTTTTATACTGGCAGACTCAGCTCATGTCATAAGAGGGCGGAGTTATGCCTAATGCTGGACTCTTATCACAGAGTGTCTAGAAAGTGCGTTCACTGGTAAGTCTACCAACACCCCTTCCATTTCCTTTATATTACTCTTCTTGGAAGTGCCCTTTGTTAACTTTCTATATTCCATTGAATTGCATTTTCTTCTTCTTTCACTCAGTGGATTTTTTTAAAAAGAGGAAGAAGGTCTTTGTTTTCTGAGAAAAGATCAAATGATCACACAGGAGGGAATGTTCAAGTGATCAATTTATCATGCTTCCTAATAAAGTGACACAACATTCATATGAAATTATATGATTGCCTAGAATAGTTATTCTTCAGTGGTTGTCATATGATAGATAAAAGGTTTGTGAGAAAACCACAATTGGAAATAAAGCTAATTAGCTAACAACAGAAATATTTGGTTTGATGCATCACAGTAAATCCAGACTCTGAAACTCCTATTGCGAGAGAATGTAGACACATAAGTATTTTTTAAAAATCCTGGTAACTGCCTGAACAAGTCCCACAGGTTTTGTTAGCAACATTTTTGGAAATGGTTTACCACTGCCCTTTTCTTAAGGCTGAGAGAGGATGCTGGCCCCAAAGTCATCAGCTGGTTTTGTGTCTAAGGTAGAACAAGTACTCAATTTCCCAATTTATAGTCCAGGGCAATAACCACCACACCAGGGTTGGCAAACTCAATTTCACTGAGGGCCGCTTCAGGGTTGTGTTTGACCTCAGGGGACCAGGGTGGGCCTGTCCACCTCAACGTCACTTGTGTCGCCTCTGGTGGCCCAAGTGCTCTGCCAGCGAAAAGGGACTCCCAAGCTCTGTTTTCAGCCATGGCGGCCTCCTGCAACCTCCTTCCAGCAAAAACAGAACTCAGGGGGAACCACATACAGCCCACTGAGCTGTTTACACTGGCAGTGAGCTGCAGGAGGCCATCTTGGCCAAAAATGGAGTCTGGGAGGGACATGTGTGGCCCTCCCAAGTTCCATTTTTGCTGGCAGAGGCACCATGCGCTGGTCCTTTACTGTTTCAGGGTAGCCCTGATCTAAGCACCCTGTGGGCCACATCTGGCCCACAGGCCTTGAGTTGACACCCCTGCACTATACCACCCTAGCTCTCATTGCAACTTATTACATACCATCAAATAATTGTCAACTCATAGCGACCAGATAAGTTTTTCTCCATGATAATCTACATATAACCTAGTCTTTCAGGGCTTCTAGCAGTGCACTCATCTGCAAAGTAATTGAGCACATACACTGTCCTACAACAATCATTCAAACTGCTGGTTTTGTCCTCTTCTTTTCCTTTCCCAGAATTAGAACCTTCCCCAGAGAGCTAAGACTTCACAAAATTACTTGCAAGAGAATGTTTAGATAAACAAATTAATGATGTCTGAATATCAGAAAACTTCCATGAAGGTAGTCTTACAAATGTAATCAGAAAACCAATTTTAGTGGGGGAAGTATAACAGGAATCAGAAGGACACCCATTACAAATAAGGATTGTGTGGGTTTAAGATACTTTGCTTCTAGAGGTGAAGGACAAGATGTTATTGTTTCTTCCACATACAAAGGCTAAATTTAATGCTTCAATCAGCATCAGCAATAACACAGCATCTTTCACTACTGCCAGTGAACGCTAACTTGGAGGATTTTATCATACCCAACTCTATTTTTACATCCCAAAATGCTGTAGTGTAGCACAGAATACCTTGCTAATTGGAGTACATATGAGCAACTGTCTTTGCTTTGGGGAGGCTTTGCAATTGTGGAAGTCTACAGGAAGTCATACTGCCTTCTGAAACAGTTACAGAATCACAAACAAGACAATCAAATACAGCATATATTAGTGCGATAAGGAGGACAAAAAATCTTAAAATAGGACACAGCTTAGTTTCCCATAGGTAAATTTCTTCACAAAGATATGGGCCTGCCAAACAGGGAAAGGAAGACAGACTGTTAAAAAATGAGAAGGAATTTTGGAAACAAAAACTTGTAGGATTTGTAGTGGTTGGCCACTTAAGATGGAGCTAGACAGCAATGACTCTTGAAGATCTCATTTCAGTAAAGAACAACGTTGGCTGATGGTTTTGAGATGGACTGGGGGGTTATAACCTACATCTGGATCAAGAGGTGCCTGAAGACCACCAAAGCAGAGCACGATATGATGCAGAGAAGTGTGATTAGACACGACTTTGGGACTTGCCTATCCAGTAAGCAACTGGAAAACCAAATTCTATCTGCCCAAAATTGCTGCCACCAGCTTGAGAAAGACAGATTGGCAGTAACTTCAGCTTTTAAATCTAAATAGAATTAGTTATAGTTTTTAGGTTCCGAGATGTATACAGATGTTAAGTAACATTACTGATTACAAACATTTTCAGTATCAGAAAAAGTTATTGTTAAAAGTTAATAATAATGTATTAAAATCTATATGCTGCCAAACTCTCAGTGACAAGCCATTGCTGTTATCTTTCAAGTGATTCAGAGAAAGGAGAGAATAGGCAATGAAGCATAATTATCTAGTTGTAAATTAGGCTTGAAAAATTAGGCTGAAGAATCTGAAAGCAAATTTTTGAAAGCAAACCAGGAGACACCAAGTTCAAAGTCTGTTTTGGCCATGAAAGCCAGCTGGGTGACTTTGGGCCAGTTATTCTCTCTCAACCCAACCCATCCCCTCCCATGTTGTGGGTGAGACAAGAGTAGGAAGAAGTATTAAACATGTTCATCACCTTGAGTATAAAAAGGTGAGATACAAATAAATAAATAAATGCAATTAGCCTTCTTTAAATCATCATCTTTTAACCATCTCATAATCCCTTACGGGGTGGAGTCTGGGGAACTGAATGGAGCTAGCAGAGTGTTTGATGGCCGGATGCCCTTCCTGTAACCAATGCAGAGTTTTGTTCAGCAGATATATACTCATTGTGCCCAGAGATATAAATATCTACCTCTACTTAGGATTGAACTCACAACCCCCTGATTGTGAGGCGAGAGCTCCACCTCTAGGCCCTTGCACCACTCAATTAGCCTTCTTTAAATGCACTATAACATAAGGCAGGAGGCAATCAGGGGTGGGATCCGACAGGGTTAACTACCGGTTCGGTGATTTAAATGTGCTTCCCTGCACGCTGCATGCACATGTAAGTCTTTGTCAGCTAGCTGCCTGGACAAGCTGAGCAGCGCTGCATGCAGGAAAGCAGCATTCGAAAAGCACTTTTTTCCTGCTTTTTCAACTGCAGCTGTGCCGTGCACAGCAGCTCAGGTTGAAAAAGCAGGAAATAAAGGTCAGGTAAGAGCCCAGGCAGGGGAGTGGGCCAAAACAGCAGCAAACATAGAACCAGTTCTATGTCTGCTGCTCTTCAGAGCTACTGGTTCAACAGAGCCGGACAGAACCGGTAGAATTCCACCCCTGGAGACAATGCACGAGAAGCATTTTGTCTCATGACAGGATAGGGAAAACAATAGCCATAAAATTCAGGCTAACAGTTGACTGCAGAATTGCATAGATGCACTTCCTCTGCTTTCCATATTTATGAAATAAAATAATCATAGCAGAAACAAACCAACAGAGGGAGTATTTGCTTAGTGATCCTAGAAGTAGATTATTCCAGTTGGGATACTGAAAGGAAAAAAAACAAAAACAGAAGGGCTTTTTAATGCCAAAAATGATATGGTCAAAGTATACTTAAAAAGGGACTCAAAAGAGTTTTCAATGCATTACTCAGCTTAATATTGAAAATCCAAATGACATCACATTCAACCAAAACTCAAGTCTATTATTTGCTACTGTTCAGCAGAACTTTATTAGAAGCTATCAGATACCATGTTCCTTGCGTTACTTAACGTATTCAATCTGTATTTCATGACAGTAACTGGAATTTTAATGAGGTTGGCTGGAAAATGCAATATATCTAGTAGTTAGCACATAGGTACTTATAGGTCCTTTTCTCTCCTCCCTTAAATCTTTTTGTACAACAGTGCTTAACATATGATAGTTGCTTAGCGACTGTTCATAGGTACAATGGGAGTATTTACAACCCAGATTTGAAGTTCCACTCCCCCATGTGACTGCGATTCAGGTACTCAGCAACCAGGCCATATTCAGTCATTTGCAGCATCCTACAGTTACATGACATTTTACAACTATTTTGCCAAAACTTAGCATTTACTTCCGAATTTTGGTAAAACCAGCCTATAGCAAACCACTGGTTTGCTTAACAACAGTTGTAAAATCAAGTCAGTCACATGGCTGACTCGATTTATGATCCTTATGGGATCATAATAACCATTATGGTTGTAAACTCAAGGACTACCCATACCTTGAAATCTAGAGTCATGGTAGCACCGTGGTTAGAATGAGTACTGCAAGCCAATTCTGCTGACTGCCAGCAGTTCAGTTGTGACCAGCTCAAGGTTGGCTCAGTCTTCCATCCTTCTGAATAAAATGAGTACCCAGTATTGTCAGTAAAATGCGGACCCAGATTGTTCAGGGCAATATGCTGACTCTGTAAACTACTTATAAAGCGCTTTACAAGTCTAAGGGCTATTGCTATTACTTTGCTACCATCTCTTGTAGCCACTGATAGCCTAATTAATCTCCTTTAAATTCATTATAATATCTTATAGTAAAATAAACCCCAGTTTAATTATATGCTAAGTAAAAAAAAGTATTTCCTCTCATCAGCCCTAAATCTCCAACCAATTCAGTCCAACAGATATTTGGTTTCTGTAACATAACAGAAAGGAAAAACAGTACACTACGTTTTTTCCTCCATAACTCAGAAATTTTGTTAAGAATGTATTGTACCTCCCAATCACGTTTTTTTTCTCAAGTAGCTGTTCTAAAAGTTATTGTCTCTGTCCCTTCTGGTGAAAGCTTTAATCAAATTGACTTCTCTAAGTAATTCAAAGCATTATTTGTTTATTTAAAGAAAAAGCAGGCAGCTCATTAATGATATTTGAAGTTACGGATGTTGGCTTTTATTATTTTTAAACTGCTGCTGCAAGCTGACAGTATGGTTCATAAGATGGGTGGCCTATAAATCTTTCAAATAAGTTACAACTATCACAATGTTAATGATCCATTATGCAGTTTGCAAGGTGAAAGAGCTAGACTCCTTGGAGAAATTGAAGGACAAAGTACATCCTGTGCTTTTACAACTGCCAAATTATAACATCATTTCAACGTCATACAAACAGTGGCCCATGATTAAATATTAATATATTTCATCAGTTAATCTGAACACTGCTGGAGAGAAGTTCCTGAAGATGGGCTCCAGCACTAGTCTGAAAGCTGGGAAGACAAAACCTCTGGTCCCGGTGACTGACCCAGATTGGGTCCTGAAACTATCCTAGGACATATACATTCGCCTTTATGCATAATCTGAATACTTGCTATGAAGCTAATTCCAAATAAATTGCTGTATCTATAGAATATTGAATGTGTTAAGTTAGGTTTAACTTTAATGTTTGTCTCATTTCTCATTCACAGAAAAATCATGCACATAGTATGTGCATATTTTTTCACCACCTACATTTTATGAAAAGACCTACAGTTCAGTTCAAGTGACGATCTGGGAGTATAATTTCATTGCAATTTGTGTGTAGGACTAAGTCATTCAACTAATTATTTTCTTGATTTTTTAAAATCAAAATACTAATGAAATTAATATCTTTTCTATCCTCAGCTTCTTTCACTAAGGAATATGTACCTAGAAAACTTCACGCATCAAGAGTTTAATACTTGGAACAGTACAATAAAGTGAGTAACAATGATGCTGATAACACATTTCAATTCATGTTAGATAAATTGGCAAAAATATATTTGATGAGGGGAACCCTTCAGAGATACCCTACGAAATGTTTCGTTCCACCCAGTCTCTCCCAAACTTCTAGTAACAATATATTAAAATACCAGATGGTATTTTATTTGGATTAAATCATCATATTCTCTCAAATTAGTCTCTCAAACTTTTAAGAAACAATCGATTTCCAGAGTGTAATAAGGTACAATATCTTTTGGCCTGCCTAATTGGGAACTGTATTATCAAGCTGCAAGTTTGATGTGGGTCAAAGAATGGATAACATTAAGAAAGGCATAGATGTGTGACATTAGAAGGACATGATTTACTGTTGGGCTGGCATGCTTTTTTTATCGTACAAGGGAACTAAAAAACACAGGGGTATTTCAGAAGACATTATATACGGGGAGTCTTTTTGTGGTTAAATTGGGAGAAGATAAAAAAAACAATGTTATTGAAAATTCCAGGTTTGGTTATCGACTATTGAAGCATTTTCCTATCCTATGATCTATAAAAAGAACAACAGTTAGATATGGGGTAATTGTTAGATGAAAAGGGTGGACTTATAATCGATCCAAAGCTTAGAGGAAACAACGCGTATAAGGATGAATTGGTTTTCATTATGCGCAAATACACTCAAGATATGATGAAGATTTGTAAAACGGAAGGAATTCTATGACACAAACAGACTGATTTAGATAGATATTGATGGGTATTGATGAGAAGGTGATTAAAAACTAATATGGTTATTTATGGGAATTAATTTAGAGGTAAGAACAATAAAGAAACTATGATTCTTGGGGAAGAATTTGTGAATGGATTGATTTAGAGAAATGGCCAAAAATGTGGTCTCAAATTATAAATGACAATGTCAAACTGCATATAAAGAAAAACTTGTATAAGATGTTTTACATCTTTTGGGCATTTTCCACCCAACAAAGAATAGCAAGAATGTTCAAGAAACAAATCTAAAAAATGTTGAAATGTCATCAGATACCTGGCTCATACTATCATATGTGGTGGACTTGTGAGGATTGCCAGAAATATTGGACTAAAATTCACATGTGGTTGGAAAAAATGACAAAGAACAACATAGACTTGAAAACCAGAGATCTTTTTATTGGGAATTTTAACCTGAACATATATAAAGACTTGAATATTTGATTGTAAAGTTAACAGCGGCTAGGATTGTATTGCTAAAATTGGAAGAATGGAGAACAAATCACACTACGGAAGAAATTATTAAGAAATATTGGGAATGCTGAGATGAGTAGAAATTAGACATTCGAAATTAAGAGAGGCAAGAAGATAAACAATTTTATGAAATTTGGGAATCTTTTTATCAATGGCTTAGATGTATAAATACGATAATTAGAACATTATAATACTATATCTATAAAGTGTTTTTAGATGATTTGTTATGATTATTTTGATTTGTTATGAGAATAACAATCGTCTTAAGTATTGATATCTCACAAAGCATGAATGATTAAAAGTATAGTCAAAAAAAAATTTTTTTTTTAGTAATATTAGGATATGGATTGGATAATGATGAATTAGTTATGCAATATAAACTGTAACTGAGACTACAAATGAATGCACAAATGATGAACAACCGGACACACCGGAAGTATATATGAGCAGTAGATGTTTTTAATGTTTTGTATGTTATGTGTGTCTGAGAAAATTAATAAAATTCTTTTTCAAAAAAAAAAAGTACAATATCAACAGAAATCACAGCAAGTTCTTCATTTGTTCAAGCCGGGCCTTCCCCACCTTCAAATCTAAAACAGGTACAACTAAATTAAAACTGTCATTCAGCCATCACTAAGTTCTAATACCAATACCAAAACCATAGCACACCCACACAGATCTAGTTTTATATGATAAGGGCCTGAAACACCAATGCAGGCAGTCCTTATTTTAGTAGTCCAATCAGGACCCGCAACTTCATTTGTTAGAAAAAATGGTTGCTGAGTGAAACTTACACTGTGCTTATAGATTTTACCTCAGCCTCCTGAGGACTACCTCAAAGTTACTTTTTTATCAACTTGTCATAACTTCAAATAGTTGCTAAATTGAGGCAATGCTAAACAAGGGATTACATTTACCAGTACTATAATCCCCAAGGAATGAGTAGGAACTACTGATCCAGAACAGAAATCAAAATTGAAATTCAGGACAACTGTTGAAGAAATTTTTATTTTTATTACATTTGCTGCTGCTCATTTCACATCAAGGTGGGTTAGGTGCTTATAAACATTACAATGAAAACTTTTCCCCTCGTTATACCCATGCCACCTGGAGTAGTTTATTATTATTTGCAACAAAATTATATGTATCTTTAGGATTTTTGGTTTAGGATAGCATATAAAATCTACCACCTAATTTATTATGCAAACCCAGCTAATTGCTATGATTAATCCCAGAAAGAGTACCCATGGAACCCCAGAACCAGGTCATTATGATTGTGCCATTTCACAAAATCCAGACCCAAACCATTAAGTAGCATTATGTTCCTTACCAATATGCGATGGTTACTTCTGGTCACTCATGTTTGGATCTTGAAGTCCAAGAAGTAAAAATATCACTTGTTCTAATAATTCTTCAAAATCTAGTTCTTCACTAATTTTGTGAAGCTGATTTTACAGCTTGAAAACTTTGACATTTATTTTAAAAAATATTTTAAAAATGTATTTTGTTACAATTGGCACATTGCTTTAAATTTCCGGATGAAAAGTTATGACAGGAAAACCCTCTTGGGACTTTTGCCGTTGTTTTGAATGAATGTTAAAGACAAGCAGGCATAGGCAGACTAAACTTGGTTAGGAAAACAAGGAAGACGCAATAATATATAATTGCTAATAAACAAAACTCAGGTCAAAAAATCATCGAGTAGATCCAACAGTTGCGTACATAAATAGTGCCTGAAGTATACATTTTGTTATACGGATTCCAAGAATGGGTCCAGCTCCAAAAACATTCTGAGGCTTTGTTTTTAAAACAAGAATCATAATGTAAAAGAAAATCATAAATCGCATGACAAGTGCTTAGAACTCTGAAAAGTTTGGCATTTCTCACTGGAAATCTGGAGAGTACTGGCCCCATCCCCAACTGCATGGCAGAACATATTGGTGTACCACACACACACTGTAATATAAAGCAAGCGTCTTCAAACTTGGCAGGACTTGTGGACTTCAAACTCCAGAATTCCTGATCTAACATGACTGGAAGAGAGGATTCGGGGAGTTGAAGTCTACAAATCTTAAAGCTATCAAGTTTTGAAAGACTTTCCACCGTTACGATGTAAAATCCGCAACATACAAAGCACACAACGTTCTATGTCCATTTATCATCCATTAAACATCCGCTGCTATACTCCTCTGCATTTCCTCTGCGGCATCCTCACAACTCACATCTTGCTGCAGCTGAAAAAACGGAAAGAGGGAGGAAAGAAAGGGGTACCATGGAACGTCTATACATCGTTAGTAGCACGGAAATAAAAAGATGCGTTTGCATCCGACTATAACAATCCCGCGTGGCATCCCCCTTTCTTTCCTGTTAGGCATACGTGCATGGCATCCGCTTTCATCTGCTATGCTGGTCCGGCTTCGAATTCTCCCCCGGAACCCCTTCGGAGGTGTCATCCCAGGCTTCTATGAAACATCCGTGTTAACATCCCCGCCTTACATACTACCCTACGTCCGTTCTTTTCGTTCTGTTTATGCAAATTTTCACCACTTTTTGAAGCGGATGACAATGGATGGAGCCACCCCCGAAATTTTGCTCATCCGCTATGTCCTTTATGCATACGTTTTGCGTCCGTAGGCCAGTGGAACCTAGCCTTAGCGATGAAAGTCAGCTGAATTACTTTGGGCCAGTCACTCTCTTTCAGCCCAACTCATTTCACAGGGTTGTTATGGGAAGAAGAGGAAGGTATGTTAAGATATGTTCACTGCCTTGAGTTATTTGTAAATGTAATACATAAAAATATGATCAATTCCCTGCACAAGTTATTTTTGGGTTCAATTTCCTAATTTCAGATTGGGAAACCTGAGAATTATCTATCTGGAAGAACCAGACTGAGTCCTCTTTTAGCAATTATGCTGATTTCCAGATTTTAGAAGCAATTTGCAAAAGACATATTCTTTTTAATGTGAACCCCAGTCTCTTCCAAACCGACTTTCTCTGGCACAGAAGCAACCATCATTCCGAGTAAGCCTAATTATTTCAAGTCAATCAAAACAAAAACAAAAAACTATCCACCATGTGTTTTTGAGCAAGCCCAACGGGAAAACAACTGCCGCACTAACGGTTCATCCATTTCCAGCCGATCACTATTTACAATGCAGTCTGTCAGCTGACACCGACAAAATGCTGCTTAATGGTTTGCACAGGCAGAGAGGGAAATACGATGCACCCCTCCGGATTACAGCAACGCATTTCAAAAACCGCAAAACTCCACTTTCGAGTTTAACGTTGCTTTGCGTATCATGACTATTCCTTTAAAATATGTGGAATATCGCATTTTGGAATGGGCGGCTATAACAAAATCTTTAAAAGTCGTAATAGGTTCCTGGCAGTTAGCAGACGATGGAAGTAGCAATAATATACCGAACAAAGGACGCAGCGAAATATAAGAACGCAAGAGAGAAACATGTATCCCTTTTAAGTCCTCAAACGCTCGGCACATTTACTCACAAAGAAAGAAGGGGTCCCAAAGATGTTTTTTGTTTTTTTCCAAAAGGCGAGTGGACTTTCTTGGTTTTTCTTTTTTCTTCGTTGAAAACGTTTCGCTTCTCATCCAAGAAACTTTCAGTTCTTCTATTCATTTGTATGAGAAGCGAAACGTTTTCAAAGGGAGGAAAAAAAAAAACCCCAAGAAAGTCCACTCGCCTTTTGAAAAAAGCGCCTTTGGGGGACAACCGAGGCCGGGATGGTTGAGAATCTCTTCCCCGGAGGCATAATGGCAAAAGGTTGGAAAAACCATGAAACTTGCTCGCGCGCTCCAGAGTTGAACTTGCTCGAAGCGTGAACTTCTCCAATACAGGCACGTTTCACTCCCGAGGAAACCCGCAAGGCTCCTGTTCCTACCTTACGCTGGCAATTCTTCGCCACAAGTGAAGCTGCGGCGAGCAGCATACAAATTCCCCATAGGGTGGGAATTTTTTAAAAAAATACTGCAAGGGGAATACCAGCAGCAACTCGTTCCGTTTTTCCAGTGTAGGAGTCCCCCTCCCTCCCGCTAATCCAGGGGACTACTACTACTACTACTACTACTTCTAGTCTATTTCTACTTCTATTGCGCTCTATAACTAGCACGAGAGTAACCGACCACACAACTTTTTCCTTCCCCTTCAGGAACTCGGGTCGCTTCAACTCGGGGACGGATCCTGCTCTTTGGGAGCCTGGCGTCTGGTTTAGGAAAGCAGCCCTTTAAATCCGGGCTGCTTGCTCCCCGCAAAAGCGACGCTTGCACGAGAACTGGAGGAAACGTTCCCTTTTCATTGCAATACTTCCAAGATGCACCAAGAGAAGCTGCCAAAACTCGGGCTGTCTGTTTCCTCCCGCCTCCCCTCTTAGCCAGGCAACCAAGGGCGCGCAGCCTAAAAGCGCGCGGCTTCCCCTGTTCTTGGCATAGGACGAGGATCGGGGAAGCAGCTTTTCCAACCCACCTTCAAGCGGCTCCCTCTCTCGCCCCCGATGAAGCACTTCCAAAGAACAAAGACCCCGGCCGATTCCGCTCCAGCCGGACGACCGAACGCGGGCACTGCAGCGAAACGCAGCCCAGCCAAGCGGCCACTCCCCCGCCTCCTGCTCCAGCTGGTGCGAGGCGTTTTGCTTTGCGAGGTCGCCCTATGAATGGAGCCGGGGGCGGAGCCCGCGGAGGGATTGGGGGGACTTTCAGTCCTCGGCTGAGAGAAAGGAAAGGAGCCCTGGAAAACGAAAAGAGGAATAGCCTGCCTTGTGCCCACGATGCCGTGGGGTTTGTACATCTGCAATTTAGGGACGTGCTTTGAGAACCATTGCCGCTGGATATGAACCCAGAAATATAGCAATTTCCATTTGAAGAAACTTCTTCTTTCAAGCTGAAATAGCTGCGAAGGATGCGGGATAAGATTACAGTGGAGTACAGCATTGGCGGAAAAAGTCCCTTCAAGGAGTTCAGTGAAAGTACCATTAAAATGACCCAAAGGTGCTTCTTCTTTTTTTTTTAAAGGCAACTGGACAATCTTGGAGTTTTTTTCCTTTGAAAACGTTTAGCTTCCTAACCAAGAATCTTCTCCAGTTCTAACTTATTGATGGAGAATGGAAGGATTTATGACTGAAAGAATAATGACTGAAAGAAGACTCTTGCAGGTCATATCTACCAGATCCATCAGATCGGGAAAGCAGGGAATGTTGCTGCTCACACCCTCTAGGGAGATGAAACCCAGAAGGAGGGCTTTCTCTGTGGTGGCCCCCTCTCTCTGAAACATCAAACCTCCAGAGATTANCCCCCCCCCCCCCAAATAATGTACATCCAAGAGATGAGCTAAATGTTTTATGGATTTTTCTAAATAACTTCCAATAAGTTGTCTTCCAGAATATCCAACTCATGTTTCTTCTGCTTGCACACAAATTCCCACTTTTATTGTCATTGCTAGTTATGACATATTAGGTTTGCATTAGGTGGTGTTAGGGGAAAATAATTTTAAGTACAGGTAGTCCTCGACTTAGGACTGCAATTGAGACCAAGATTTCTATTGTCAAGTGAGAAATTTGTTGAGTGAATTTGTCCCATTTTATTGACCTTTCTCACCACAATTGTTAAGTGAATCATTGCAACTGATAAGTTAGTAACCTGGTTGTTAAGTGAATCTGGCTTCCCCATTGACTTTGCTTGTCAGAAGATCACAAAAGGAGTTCACATAACCTTGGGACACAGCAATGGTCATAAATATGAACCAGTTGCCAAGCATCTGAATTTTCTTCACATGATCATGGGGATGCCAGAAAGGTCGTAAATGTGAAAAATGGTCGTAAGTCACATTTTTCAGTGCTGTTGTAATTTTGAACAGTGACTAAGTGCATTGTAAGTCAAGGAATACCTGTACAGTTAATTGAGCCACATTATACCTGAAATTATACATTAAGACATGACAGAAACATTTGTCCAGAGACAAGATTACTTTGTGGAAAGTTTCCCCAAAGGGAAAGACCTCCCACCCTGTTCATTTCAATGAGGAGGAACAGATGCACAGATTCAATGGTTCACATTCATGCTTTGGACTGAGGTTAACCAGCTCTGAGATTCTGCTGATACATGGCTTATTTAACTGAGTTTATTGAAATGGTCTGTTGCTTTAAGATATTCCTGGTAAGGAAATCAAGGCCTTTGGATAAAATGATGGGATTCTTTATGTCAGTTGAATATTCTTGGTTATAACAAAAAGCAAAAGGGAAAAAAAAATCACCTTATAGCCACTTAGAATTTAAGAAATGTCTTCAAAAGGAGCTGCACTGTAACTCCCAGCAATCCTAGCAAATTTGTCCAATGGCATTGGAAGCTGGGAGTTATTATAGTTTAGCAATGACTGGCATTTTTTCTGTTTTTAGTCTTAAGAGACATTATCTGTATAAGTAATTATCTGTAATTAACTTTCACCATTACCATTTAAAAACATTTTTGCATTTACATTGTAATAGTAATTATTTGTTAAATGTTGTCACAGGACAGCATTTCTTTGTATTCTCTAAGAAAGCAGAATTGTTAAGCTGATACATATAAAGGAAATTTTTGTTTTTATATTTTTATTCAAATATCATTTAAGAATAATGCCCTAATTCAAGAACAAGGAAATGTTTTAATTTGTGTACAGGAAATCTAAATGATAAAGCAAAAAAATAGCACACCTGAAATTACCAACAGGATAAACCAAAGAATTGCTACACATCCATCTTTGGTGGAACAGCTGTATTTTAATTGTCCCCATAGATGACATTAGCCCCTCTCTTCCTTGCAAGAGATGACAGGTGCCAATTTCTTTTTTCAAGGAAAGCATGATTTCAACAGGCTTTTCCCTCAAGCAGATAAGGAGCTGAAAATATGAGCAATCAGAGATGAAGAGAGTAGCTGCATCCACAGAAGGTTGGAAATCTCAAGCAACTAGTGAAGAAGGCTAAAAAGAGAGACAGAGCTCAGAAGTTAAATAAAAAATCCAGTTAAGAAACATTTACAAATTTGTCTCCCATTCATATTACTGACAGTTAAGCCAACTCAGTGAAGACTATTAATACAAAGATCAATCAGTACAGCAGAGGAGTATCAAACTCACATAGTCACAGTGTTGTCACATGACGTATCAGGACTTTTTTCCCCTTCAGTAAACTGAGTGGTGGGGTGGGGGGGACAGGGCCAACACGTGACCCATCCGGCCCACAGGCCGTAAGTTTGACACCCCTGGTATAGCAGAACTCTAGAAACATTATCTATGTAAACATTTTTATTCCCATACTATGCTAAGCCATAATGTTGTCTGTGTAGTTCTGTTATGGCATGTTATGAGAATCTAGGCAGTTGGCTTAGTTAACACATCATGACTAAGCTAAGAATCAGGTAACATGCACAGAGTTCCCCAGTATGCCATCTGTTGCTCTCAAAGGTGTGTAGAGGATCATACCAACAATATCTTGGTTTCAGGGGATTTCAGAATGGTAGCAATAGTGCTTTGCTTTCTTGTCTTAACTCCTCCCCTCCTTCAAAGGTAAAACAAAGACTCAAAAGGATCCCTCCCCAAAATTGAGAGGCTGAAATGGGTCCCAGTTTCTTAGATATTGCTCATGTCTGGCTGCAGGGAATGTAGTGCAGGGAACCCAGCACTAAACTTTTATCCCCTTTGAAATGATAGCACAGATGTAATTACTAATTCTTCCAATAACTATAGAAATGACAAACCTTGAAAAAAAAAATTTCTTAAGTCCAGCAGGAGCCAAAAACAACTAAAAACTGCACAAAATTGTAATATTAGAGCCATTTGCAGTACTTTTTAAAGAAATGACAACTATGCATGCTCTGGGTCAGGAATCTCCAACCTTGGCAACTTTAAGACTTGTGAACTTCAACTCCCAGAGTTCCTCAGTGAGCAAGCTGGCTGAGGAACTCTGGGAGTTGAAGTCCACAAGTCTTAAAATTGCTAATGTTGGAGACCCCTACTCTGGGTTATATGGTGAGACTATAATCTCTTTAGACAACATTAGCTACCAAGTTCTAGAACAAAATATTGATCAGAACTATTTGCTGAGCACGAGTCAGTAAATTTGAGCCAAGTTATAATGGATGGGTAGAAGGTAATCTGTCATTTATGTATAGAATGCAAGTTATGGAGAAAAAGAGATAGCCAGGGCTCTAATTTTTCCAACCTAGTTAAAAAGGGATGAGGACTGCTCTGGCTTACTTTGCTCAGGGATTTTTCATGTAGCCCTATTTTAATGGCATACATCAGACAGATCCCTTTCTTCTACGGACCTAGTAAAGAAAGGAACATTATTACTCTTATACAAGTAGGTCCTTTTACTTACCACAGGTGTATTGTACATCAAATTCTTATCAGAACAATACTGTCTGCCACATTGGTTTAGTTGCTGTGAAATACAGGCAGACAGGCTTTTCTCTGTTTCTTTTGAACTCAAGTGAGCAGGTCTGCAGCCCAATTTTTCCAACACTGGAGTCAAGTTCATATCAAATTTTAAGGCTTTTCTGTGGTTGCTTCGGCTGCTATTTCCACTGGATTCATGTTCAGATTTGAGGTCAGTATTCCCATCAGGATCATCACAGGGTGGCATCTTTATTTCTTTAGTAATGGGAACTTGAACTAAAATATAAATATCAGGATTTTATATCAATACGATGGGGAAAGAAAACAAGCTATAAAGGCCTTTTGGTTAGATACAGAAGGTGTAACAGCTAAACAAGATTTTGTACCTATAGTACATTTTAGATTTTTAAAATGCATAACATAGATATACAAAACAGACAATGGTTATTCATCAAAGATGGAAATCAAAAACTAAATTAGATTCCTGATCTGTTTTCTAATGCATGAAATCTTTCTTGCTCCAATAATGAGAGGCAATTTCTATAATTGTTTTTAGCATGTTAAGATTTGAGTTTAATAACAGTAAAAAACCTGAATAAACATTTCGTGAAGAAGGCAACTTCATAATACTCAATATTACATAGAGATTGCTAATTATGATTGATGTTTTGAAGAAGATTCTTTACACATGCTGAGGACAATCAAGACATTTGCTATTATTCAAGAGGAAATGCTGCTGATTTAAGGCCTTGTCACACTGCCCAACGGATGCAAAACGGACACAACGGACGAGAAAAATGTTCCATCCGTTGTTATC
>BHFT01033288.1:0-60770 GCA_004320025.1 Laticauda laticaudata
GGAGAAGAAGATTCTGAGGCTACTTTTTAGCTTAATATTATGGGACCAAGTTTGTTTGATTGTGTCAAACACCATTGACAGGAAAGACGCTGAATCGAACCTCTATCTCGCAAGGCTGCCTTCACTTTTTACGATTATTTTAGACTTTTTCTCCCCACCGCTTTCCGTCTGAGCGCATTTCCTGATAGTGAAAGTTTGATGGGATCTTCTCGGTTACTGGCCGTTTGTTGCGCTACCACTTTCTCTGGATTTGATTTCGATTACAGCTTGTGGGGGAGAGTTACTGGCGTCTGTTAGGGCTGTAATTTTTCGATTCCTACAGACCTTTTCGATGTGTCCCTTTTCTTAAAGCTCTGCGATGGCATTACAAGGAATCTGGCAATGCGGCTTGAGGGTAGGTTTCCTCCGCAACAGGCGCATTCCAGGCCAGTTTCATTTTTTCGTGCCTTTTTTTGTTGGCATATAGGGTGGAACCTCATCGTCTTCCTCTCCGGATTCTGATGTCTCTGTCAAAATCTTCATGGTGTGGTGAGTGGCGGGAAATTGTTTCTTCCTCTGAGTTAGGCTCAGATCATCGTTGTTACGTGTTCATTTGTTTCATTGGCCGCTGACTTTTCGCGGCTTCTGCGCTGGTGGTTCTGCGATTGCTATCGGCTACGGTATCGTTGGGTTTATTTAGCAACTGTTTTGTAGAATTAGACTCTTTTAAACCCAAAATTACTCGAATCTCGCATCGTATCATCTAAGTTCAGGAACTCACAATGCTCCCCCCAGTTGTCGGAGGGCTGCCACAAAATCAGTGATGGTCTCGCCTTCTTTTTGGTCCCTTAGGTAGAATTCGTGCCGTTTGATGAGATTTGACACACTGGTTGCTATGAGCCTTCAAATTCACTGGATTCGGGCCAGGTCATTTGCTTTGCGTCTCTGCGCTTCGCCAATAGCCTTGGCCATTTTGAACATCGTTGGTCCGCAATGCATTAAGAAGACAGCCTCTTACGCTGGTCTGAGATCTCTTCCATCTCGTTACATTTCCAAGTACATTTGGAAAACGGCTACGTAGGATTCCCAATCCTCTTCATTGGGGTTTGAAGGGTGCGGGCAGGTGCAAATTATTTCCGGCCATCTGCTTTGCACAGCCTGGGTTTCATTCGCCACGTGCACAGTCTATCAGGCATTTTTGGATATCCCAAACCAACTCGTCGCCAAGTGTTTCCGTCCAGAAAAAAATCCGCGAGGTAAACCAGGGTCCAACAGTAACAGTCTTTTATTTTCAACAGTAAAGATAAACGGAACAGTTGGGTCTAAGCCGCCGGCAGCCTTTATAATACGCTTGCCTGACCGGTTTGTAGCCACAATGACATCGGTTTGATTTAACTGCCTTTTGGCGGTTCCTTTGGATTGGTTCCTAGTGAACCAATCCCTATGCCGGGTTTCTTAGCCAATCAGATTAGAGAATTTGGAGTAAACTATTTTTATACAGAACAACATGAGCCAGTATCCTTCGCCACCATAGTAAATCATCATAGCATTTGATTTGCAAGATATTTATTAAAGTGCAAAACTGTTTGTTAAATTGTTTCCACTAATAGCTTGTCTGAAATTACTGGTGAGCCTGAAGGGCATGAGGTAAAAATTGATGGAGAAATCATCAGCAATTAGAACCAAAGCACGATAGTTAGCTCATAGAAATTTACCCTTCATGTTTTGCAAAATGAGATGCAAGAAAAAAGGCTACTATATGCATTAATTTAGATTAAGAATAGGCAACTAGTTCTCACCAGGTGGTTCTCATTAGCCCCAATTACCATGATTGGGCTGCTTAACTCTGTGTTTGTGTGTGTGTGTGTGTCTATACTCACGTGTCCCTTCAAGTCAGTTTTTGACTTTTTGGACAAGTCCCTGCAGTTTTCTTGGCAAGGCTTTTCAGAAGTGGCCTGACATTTCTTTCTTCGTGAGACAGAGAAAGGAGGACTGACGCAGTGTTGCCCAGCAGGCTTTATGGCAAATGTGAGTCTAGAAGTCACATTCTTCCGGCTTCTAGCCTTATGTCTTAACCTTGATACTAAGCTGAACTCTCATACATTCATACATAAAGAACCCTCCCTTTTTACAACTCTGTAATCCCTTGAATTGGATTGTCAAGGCAATTGGATGGAGCTGAGCATTTACTGGCCTGATGCTCTTCCTGACTCCATGTGGAGTTCATAGCAGATATTTTTTTTCTTTGCACCCTAAGAAAGAGAAACCTCTGCTGCTACTAGATTGAACTCTCAACCTGTTGTGGTTCGCCAGCAGCCAGTGTAGACGTCAGAGGTATCGGACAGTGAGAATGAAAGGGAACCAGTCAGGGAGTCTGGTGAGGACTTGGATGAGGGTCCTGCATCTGATGCAGGGATGGGGCCAGAACTATCTGAGAGTGGGGTGCTGCCTTCGGAGTCTTTGGAGTCTGGCAGCAGGACAGCAGAGGACACCAGAGAGCCTGTTCCCAGTGTGCAGTGTGCAGGGCTGTTAGAAGGAGAGCCTGTTCCCAATGCGGGTGTGTGCAGGGCTGCTAGAAGGATAGAGCAGCTGAAGCAAAAGGGGTGACTCAGGAGTAAGGCTGGGAGGTGACTGCCCCTCTCATAAAGGATAAAAGCCAGCCCTCAGTGATGTGCAGGAAGCAAAGTTCATTAGATTCTGATTTCTCATCGAAGCCCTGTGGGACTCTGGTTTGTCTTTGCTGAAACTTCTGTCAGTTTATCTTCTAATTAAGTGGATACTTGTTTCTTGGCAGACTTTTACAATCCTGAAAGACGTGCCCTTATCTCAGACAATTGTGTGTAATGCATTTGGCTGGGAATGCAAATAATTCCCAGTGTCGCAATGAAAAAGGTTTGCTTTTACACACAGCCTGTGTTTTCTTAATTTGAACAAAGCCTGGGTCAGAACACGAATTTCCGAGTGGGAAGAGTGGTGAGCATCTTCACCACTAGACCACTAGGCCACTCTTTTCATACATATATACATACATACATACATACATACATACATACATACATACATACATAAAATTGCAAGATAAAAATAGATGAAGCATATATTACAGTGACTTGTAATGGTAAGTGCAAAACACTTTCATTTCACTGAAAAGAGTTTCACAATGAAGTAATTAACTTTTCTATATAATTAACTTCTCACATTTTCTATAATCAAAAGAGACTCACACACTTGAAAACTTAATATACATCTCTTTTATATGTGAAAAAAAAATAAAAATGGGCAAAGCTATTGGGCTACTTAAAAATGCAAATCTAGTCTAAAAATCATATCAAGTTGTTTGAGAATGTTCAGATCTATCAGGGAATTAAAACAAAACTAAAAAAGGTCTCCAGGCACTTACTTTCTGACACATTTGGGAATCTACAATATCTGAGAGAAATTCTTCATCCTGAACTCATAACTCAAAGCCTTGGATAGTTGTTCCTTGCATTTGTTTTGACCATCAGATACTAAGACTCTGAACAGATGACATTGCTCTGACAGGTCTCTGATGAGAAGGCAGGAACATTAAAGAAAGCAAAATAGGGCAAAGCCAACACATCTTGAATCATTCTCATAAAGACATGTTCCTTGGATGACTTATCAGGGGAAAAGGAATTCAGACATTAGATTAAAATTAGACTTTATAGGCGTTCAGCTATACATTTATATATTAAGTAACTTCTTGTGAAAGCGTTAACTTTCTAGTAAATCTGCATGTACAAATAAGGAGCCATAAAGGCATTCAAGGTATTTTTGAAAAAATAACATCTTATAGAATCATAAAGCGGAGTCAACTGACAGCAGTAAAGAAAATCAGGTCACTTATCAAAAACCATTAATTTTTTAATGGTTTTTAATGGACCCAAAATTGCTTCTAAGTGAAAATGTGATTCAATCAAGTTACAATGGCACAAAGTGAGTTTACAGACAGACATTAGGTTTCAGTTCAGACAAGGCACAAAGAATCATTCAGCAAAGCTTTTATTTGCTGGAATGGAGCCAGGGAAACTGATCACAATATAATAGTATAATTATCATGCAAATATAAAGTGCAGAAGTAACATGATCAGCCCCAGAGCCAAGTACAAACATAAACATCCTGTATCACTAAGATTCAATAAAGCAGAGTATGAAACAGTTTTGGTGTAGTTGGCAAATATTAAATAAAGACATAGGACTATTTCTTTTATATGTGGAACAACCATTCATACATTGCAGACAATAGGTCAGAGAAATAAATATAACTGGTACCATAAGCAAAGAATCTATAGTACCAAAGAATCCAAAGAAAAATAAGTTTTCTAATAAAGAAACCTTGATAAATATGAGCCAGCTGGATCAACAACTTGAACATGGGAAAACTGTTCATCATATGGTGTGACTTCAGCAACAGACTCTATATATGGCTAATAAACTTTGTTTAACACTCTCAATCACACGAGTGTCTTTTTCTAATGCCAATCAAATACTCTTCACAAAAGATGTCACAAGGTAGGAAGGGACCTTAAGATCATTCAATCCCTCCCCATGTTGAAAGAGAGCCTTTGTGCAGAATCTCATTAACCCATCTCAACAACAGTTTTAAATATTTTATCAAGCTGCTACAAACAGAGCATCAGGCCGAGAAGATATTCCTTTGTTGCTATGACTCTGGTGAACTTATGAATATTGACACTTGCACAATCAAAAGGGTGTTGCCTGTATCTGAGGAAGAGGTGGCATGGGAGAATCTCAAGGTCTGTAGCATTGTAGGGAAAAGGTCTGTGGGGAAAAATAACCTTCAGGCACAGATAAAATAAAAATAACCCATCAGGGCTGAGCATGTTTCTAAAGGATATATACCCAGTAAGAGGGATGAAATGGATATCCTGGATATTTAAACAAGGAATGTTCCACATACTTTATGTGCAGAAGTGGTATTCAGTCAGTTCTGACAGGTTCTGTAGAACCAATAATGGAAATTTTGAGTAATTCAGAGAACCAGCAAATACTACCTCTGACTGGCCCCGCCCCCATCTATTTTCTGCCTCCTGAGTCTCAGCTGATTGTCTGGGTCTTCTTTTGTTGCCCTGCACAGGAGAACGGAGCTGGAAAGCAGGTTAGTGGGCTGGTAAGGGAATGGAGATTTTAGAGTATCCTTCCCTAGCCATGCCCACCAAGCCATACCCATAGAACCGGTAACAAAAATATGTGAATACCATCACTGATTATGTGGTAGATTTAACTTCCATTTGTGTGGTTTCTGTAGGGCAAAGTTCATACTCTTCTGCTTTACCTCAGATATTCAGAATAGATTTTAAAAATCCAAGTCTATGGATTGGTTTTTGCCCTTTATTTCACAATACAGGTAATCCTCGACTTACAACAGTTCATCTAGTAACTTTGAAAAAAGTGAGTTATAACCATTTTTCATACTTACGACCATGGCAATATCCCCATAGTCATGTGATCAAAATTAAGATGCTTGGCAATTGGTTCATATTTATGACGGTGGCAGCATCCCGGGGTCATGTGATCCCCTTTTGCAACCTTCTATTAAGCAAAGTCAATGGGGAAGCCAGATTCATGTAATACCATGTTACTAACTTAACTGCAATGATTCACTTAACTGTGGCAAGAAAGGTTGTAAAAGAGGACATAATTCACTTAACCAATGTCTCACTTAGAAACAAAGTTTGGGCTCAGTTGTGGTCTTGGTTGGGCGATTACCTATAAGTTAAAATTATTATATGGTAAAATTCTTCTGACAATTCAACAGGATAATTTTGATGATTACTATTTACCTCCTGCATTAAAGAAATAATCTCAGGGTAGCTAGGATTTCTATATAAGGTGATGGGAATTTCAAAACAGAGTAACATAAACATCGTAAACAAATAAAAATAAAAATACCAGAATGGTTCATATGTGGAGCCTGGCTTCAGAATACTACAGGATGCATGTGCAACACAGAGTAGTTACAAAAGATAAAAGTCCTAATCATAGCTGGGGCTCACCACCTCAGGTCTCTTAGGAAATATCCACAGCATTCAGATGCTTCTAAATCCAGCACTGCACACCTAAAACCTGGGCAAGAAGGAAGAATTGTTAAGAAATTTTTCTGACTATATGTTCAGGTCACTAACAAGCTAAAGCATTCTGATTAATAAAACCCTGATCTAAAAGCTACTCGGACATTACTGCTGAAATGCTGAAAAGGAGCTGTGGGAAGGATTTGTGCTTTCATGTTCTGCTAATCTGTGAAGAAGGTTGGAACATGAGAGAGTTCTGTGCTGTATGAATGGAGGATGGGGATGTTATGGTCCTACAGATGTTATTGGACCATCACTTTTTTGTATGCCCATCTTTAGCCATGAAGCAAGCATGGCTATAAACCTACCATATTGAACTGCATCATATAAAAATATGAGATCACCATATGTGGAATGTTTAGCTCTTTAAACTAATTCAGTTGGTTTTTTTTTTTAAAGAATCATTTGCATAAAGCATGCAGAACTACTCCACATAAGAGACAACCCACATCTCTGAAGTTCTGCACTTTTAGTATTTCACTTTTGTATGCAACAATGAGCAGATGCACATAAGTCTTAAACACCTGAAGCAACTGAGTATGCAAATATATTTTCATTGGATTGTTCTTGAAAAATGTCAAAGTTGGAGGCTGTTAGTTGCTCTTTAAAATGTTTAGTTTTGGAAATGGTTTCATGAATGATAGTGCTTAGTTGCAGTTGAACCTGAGTTAAATTCAAAATAAAACTGAAAGGCACAAAGCAGGAAGTTCAGCCAGAAAGCAATCTAAGCTTTTGCTGTGACTTTCT
Source organism: Laticauda laticaudata (assembly GCA_004320025.1). NCBI lineage: Eukaryota > Metazoa > Chordata > Lepidosauria > Squamata > Elapidae > Laticauda > Laticauda laticaudata. The sequence goes on from BHFT01033288.1 coordinate 6,840, forward strand.
GATAATGGAAACTATGCAAAGCAATATAATACCAAAAATAGGTATGAAAGAAAGACACTGCTCTCATATACTAAATGAGTGCAACATAATTAGCTGATAGCTCTTGCCTACTTGATATAGAAGAACTGAACTACATGCAGTTGCAAAAAACTCTTTGGGTTATCACCAAATTCTCTGCACATCACCCAACCAAAATGAATGGAGTATTTCTGGTTGACCAAATCTAGAATAATAGTTTCACTAAATACCTCTCACCTGCTGTAAATATGCAACGACATTAATGGAATTATTGCTGTGCAAAGAAATTTAAATCAATCAATTTCATATTCAAAAGTGGAAGTTACACTGAATATTATGAGATTAATGTAGATTATGGAGATTGAGATTAAAAAAAATTCTATCATTAGGCTCAGGGCAGTACTGCTGCTCTTCGTATTGATCTTCAAAAATAGATAGCAATATAAAATTGGGAACAGGAGCAAACGTGTTCTATGCTTCTCACAGCTAATAGGAAATGAGTTTATCTGAAATGGTATAGGGTTCCTTGCCTGAGCATGAGGTTAGATTAGAAGACCAGAAAGGTCCTTTCCAACTCTGTTATTCTATTAATTGTATAGAGGAGTTATAAATAAATAAAATTCAGTTTATAGTATTATTGTCCCTCTCCAATAATATTCCACATTGATCATTAATTGTTTTTAACCTTCTGGATTTTTCACTCAAACATCTAATTCTGAAGGTGACATAAAGTTATAGAAGGACGAAATTATTTCTAATAATTTTTATTATTTTTATATACAGTAACATATTTAATATGGTGAGTGGAAAAGCTTGTATGGATTTGCATCGTAATACTGCTACAAAATTAACCAAATGGTCTGGATTTACACAACATGGTAAGTCAATAACCCAGATTGATACATCTGTAATCACCTTTAATAAATTGTATGAATGTATCCACAGCAACACAGTTAAGCCAGTGACATATTCACATATTACATCAAATTATGATTGTTATGTAACATGATTTGCTAAATAAGCAACAACAACCTGGAACCATACAACCATAATCATTTGCTAAGTTCATTTCATATAGTATAGTATAGCAATATTTTAACTGAAGAATCCTAATTTTTTGCTTTGGTTCACAGATGTTAATCCATAATGAGTAAATGTACACATGTTAAAACAGAAGAAATTAAACTAAGTTGTAGATAATTATGCACAAAACAGTTCAATTACTGTAACAAAGTCAAAATTTATCTTGATCATACTTGCATTATGTATTTACACTAATCACAATACTGTTTCTAAAAGGGCTTATATTGGCCTAGATACAAACAGAAACTCTTGAATAATCAGCTATGATCATTCAATTTCCCATGTTATCTTACACCTTATTTTCCCTACTATCATTTTACACTTGGTGGAGAAAGTAATTCTTTGTGAGCAATTGCAAATAAATTGAACACGTTACCACAAAAAACTTTACTTCTTATCTTATTTTAAAAGGCAGTAGCATTATATAAAGCCAGTAGTTCATCCCAAATTCTTAAATATTAAAATTTTAAAGATCCATTTGAAACAGTCTTCTCTACATTTAAAATGAAATGGGAGGGGGGAATTACAAATTTTAATTTACCTTCCTTTTACATTTCTCCAGCCTACCTCATTTACTTCCCAGCCTATCTTTGACACCAGTATTTCCCTCTGCAACTTTTATGGCTAGCATGGGGAAATCTGGGAGTTGAAGTCCATATATCTTAAAGTTGATCAGGTTGAGAAGCAGTTTAAACAATACTATCCCTTTTGCTTGTTAAGGGGTGAGGGGGAAAGGAAAACACTGTCAGCCTAACAAACCTCCAGAGTTTCTAACCTGTCAGCTTAACAAATCTCCACACTACCTGATTTCCATCCTGTCATGGTTAAGAACGTGGAACACTGATAGCAGAAGAGTATCAGGAAATAACTGATATATATTCAGCCAGAGGAGTCAGAAAAGCAGAAGTGAGTAATAATGTATGTGATAGGAGCAGAATTAGGCACATGTGGGTGCATTTACAGTTTACTTTCCCACATCTTTAAGAGGTAAGCCATCCATTGCATGGTGACTCCCACAAGCTGCATGTATGGAAAAGCAAAATGTTGATGCAGGTTTGCATAAAAAGATCTGGGAACATCGTAGTGATTATGCATCTGTGTGCAAGGCAAAGCTTGTTTCAGATATAGGTTACTCTTTAATTTCTGAAACAGTGAAACGACTCCTTTGCACTTCGGTTGTCAGAACTTGTATTCTTCTTCCTCTTATTTACAAGATGGGCTTCGTTTAAACCACCTTTAAACCCGAGCCCCATAGAACAAGCTAACGTCCCTAACATCCAAAGCCAAAAATAAAAGGCAGAGATAGTTCTAACCCTGTTCATTATAGTCCCCTCTCCTCCTCGCTTGACAGTGGTCGGTGAAAAGAGTGGTCGGACATCTTTCCCTCCGTCCACTCCTTCACGAACACCTGAACGGAGCTCAAATCAGCACAATCACGCCCAAATTTTCTGGGTAACTTAGCTGAGGGGGGGGGTAAACAACTCCGCGCCCTAATGTTTCTTGCTTCGCCTTTGCTTAAACTTCATGAATAAAGCCTGGAAGGGTGTGTGTGTGTGTGTGCGTGTGTGTTTGTGTGTGTTTTAATTCATTCTGGAGGAGCAAACAGCAAGCGCACATAAAAGAACATCTATATACAGGAGGCAAANCTTTGCTTAAACTTCATGAATAAAGCCTGGAAAGGGTGTGTGTGTGTGCGTGTGTGTTTGTGTGTGTTTTAATTCATTCTGGAGGAGCAACAGCAAGCGCACATAAAAGAACATCTATATACAGGAGGCAAAATATACGGGAGGTGATGGTAGAATTTGTTCGAGACCTTCCACCGAGTAAAAACCAAAACGGTCTTGCAGCTCATCCACTTGTCTAATTCCCTCCCTCCGCTCGTCCACCCACCCCCCACCCCTCCTCGGCTCCCGGGAGATTTCCGCTCTGGCGAAGCACCGCACCTCCAAATGCCGCCGCGAGTTTAGATGGAAGAGACTCCCGCACGCGCCACCGGCTCCGTTCGCCTCCCGGGACCCACCGCACAGCTCGGTCCCTCTCACTGCCACCCCATCCCCAGGAACTCACCGGGACCAGCAGCTTCCCCCAAGCTCAGCAACCCGCCCGGCGTCGGAGCCAAACGAAAGCCGTCGGGGACTAGGCTCCTCTCCGCACTCGGGACCAGCCGCGACACACGACAGGCAGTCGTCCACTATCGCTACCATAACCCACCCGTTGCCTCGAGAAGCGCCGAGCGCGGCGCTGAAGCTCGGTTGAAGTAAGGGGAGGAGCTGTCGGCGCGGACTAGCCAGCCTGGGAACCTAGGCCACGCCCACCTCCTCCTCCGAGGCGGAGCTTTGCGAGTTGAGGAGGGGAAGCGGGGCGCCGAGGTCAGGAAAGGTCATGGGGGGGGGGCTGGCTNAAAGGTCATGGGGGGGGGCTGGCTCGAAATGGAGGAAAGTGTTGGGAGGATAAATGCCTCACGGGCCGATGTCGGCAGACTCGGGCTGCGAGAGAGAGAGAGAGAGAGAGAGAGAAAGATGCGTCGGAATTACATGCAGCTGACAGATGTGCTGGCAAAAACCACTCCGTGGCGACTCTTCCCCAAGGAAACGCATGTAAACCTATCTACTGTATTTCTGAAATTTTCATCCAACCTTTTGTTAAGGAGTTCAAAGCATGTTACTCCAACCCTCCCTCCCAAGCAACCACCCTTTGAAATATGTCTACAGAGATTCTCAATCATCCTGGTCATGGTTGTCCCAAAGGTGCTTTTTTCAAGGGGCAAAACTGGACTTTCTGGTTTTTCTTTGAAGACATGTCGCTTCTTCATCCAAGAAGCTTCTTCCCCAACAGCTGAAGAAACTTCTTGGATAGAAGTGAAATGTCTTCAAAGAAAAGCCAGAAAGTCCTGTTGCCTCTTGAAAAAAAGCACCCTTTGGGGACACCCTTCGAAGTTCATTGGGCCAAGAGAAAGTAATGGCTCCAAGTCCCCCAATCGGTTTCCAGGGCTAAAGATGGAACTCAAGTCTGGATCTGGTTGGAGTGCTGCAGCCAAGTTTTGAGTTTGCTTCATGTGGCTTGTTGAATGATTTTACAGCTGCTACAGTGTGAAACATCAAGCATGGTTTATAATCCACAATAGCTGGTTTCATAGAATGCAGAAGCGATCAACCAAACCAGGTTCTATGGTTAGGACAATATATAAACTCAATCATAGCTTCCTGATTTTCTTGCAGATGTTTCATCACCAAACTAGGTATCATCAGGGCACTGATGTTTGATAATGAAATGTCTGCAAGACAGTTCCACAGTTCAAGCCTGAGCTATGGATAACACTATTGTATGGAAAAATTCAGTCATAGTTTACACCCTCCAGCCTTATATTTCTGACTCAAATAATTGCATAAGTGATGTGGAGTGGAGAGGAGGGAGATAAATATATCTTTCAAAAAGAAGCTTACCCTCCATCCTTCCCACACACCTTTTTTGTAGGTATCTGCAGTACACCACAAGGATGACATATGCATCAAGATATTAGGCAAATGGCATAATTATGCACTTGTGTCATGCCATCTGGGTTAAATGTATAAATTGCCTCATGATTCATATTATTTGCCCATTACAGACATTTGTGTCCTTTTTCAACAGTTTATTGAAGAAAAGTCACAGTTCCCATACGCATCATAGAAAATGTTCACATTACACAAGTATCCATGGTTATCTAAACCATTCTAAAAAAGCTCCAAAAAGGAAAAAAAACTTTGTTGCCTTGATCAGGTTACTGAGAAAGAAACTCATCCTGACACAAAGTCATTCTAATAAAATAAACTTGATTAAAGCAGAGAACATATAGGGGCCTTTAGTGAGGTTTTTTTTTCCCTGCAGTAGTCTCTTATTTCTTAGTATTATTTTGCAAACCTACAATTTTGGAAGTCACTGAATCCAAACTGCTCATTCCGTGAAAGATGGGAAGCTGGTTAGATTTTTACTAACATAAATCATAGCAGTAATATCGTTCTGAATCTCATTTGTATTATTTTAATCAGCCAAGATGAAATTGTAAAAATTTCAGAAGTCCTACTGTTCACATTTTAATCAATCTTTATTACTAAATTGTAATAAAAACAACATTGTCAACAAAAACTTAAGGGCTAAACTGCATGTTCTTGAGAACTGATAACTGCTTTCAACTAAATGTTCAAATTATTTAAAGGAAGGATGTTCAAGTTATCATTCTATCTTAGAACTGTAGTTCTATGCTTACTGTAATAATTCTGGCATTTGAGTAAATCTTAAGTATAAGAATACATTGTTCTTATGTATTACAAAATGACTAAATAACTTTATTTTGAAAATACCTACTAACTATGGAAACTAAATTTTGTTGATCATGTAGGGCAGGGGTGTTAAAAATGGGCTGCAGACTGGATGCGTCATGCACTGGCCATGCCCACCCACACTTTAGTGAAGGTGGGGGAAGTCACAATACATCACATAATGACAATGTGATGCTGCAAGTTTGACACCTCTGAGATAGGGAAGTATATTGAAACAAATGCATCTATATAATCTTCTTGAAGACTGGGAAAAAGCAGCTAAATTAGCCTTTCTTGTACAAAGAATGTTTGATAACCAGACATTATTTGCCATTACATTCATACAACTCTTGGTTGTATGCAAGATTAAGGCTATATTCACCCTATATATTACACTGCTGAACATAACTGAAACATACTAAATTAACCCACTTGCCTGAATTTGTGCAATATAATGAACCATATACTAACTACATTCACTGCATTTTGCAAAACTCACTGAGGCACAACACAGTCAATCAGTAAAACTCAAGTTGCTGGTTCATTAACACTATTTCATACTTCTAGTTTGTTGAACAAATTTCATTGCCTTTACATGAATTAATGACTCAAAAAAGCAACAAAGTCATTTTGAGACACTGATTAATCAAAACCAAAAGGTCTTTGCTAAAAAGTACTGAATTTTAACCAGGATATTCTGTTGCTACTGTTTTAATCAAAGTCTATCCATGCTGTGAAAAGCCATATTACCTCTGCCTGTAATGCCTTTGAGATTTCATTAACATAATTAAGGGTCATAGCTTTAAGCACAATTGACAAATACATGGATTAATGCAGCAGGACTATTGTTCAAGTCCACTAGTTGTTTATTGCTTATTAGATTCCTTATTCCAGTGATGTGGTATACCGAGTGTGTGCACACGTGCCGGCACCCACAATACAATGCACCCTCCTGTGCATGTGTGCGAAAACACCCCCGCCCTCTTACCTGCACTGTGCATGTGTGCGCCTCCCAGGTTTTCAGCCGTTTTCACCCTCCCAGAGTCTCAAGGGAAGCCCCTGCAGCTTTCGGAGGCTGAAAAACAGGCCTTCTAGAAATACCAGAAGTGCCCATTTTTAGCCTCTGGGGGGCCTCTGGAGCCTGGGGGAGGCCATTTTCACCCTCCCGGAGGCTTGAGGGAAGCCTCGGGAGGGTGAACATGATCCCTTTCAGTATACTTGTTTTGATTCTAATAAATCTGTTTGAGTATTATGTTCTTAAAACTAGCTATGAAACCAATATTTCTGAGGAGGGAAAAGTATTAACCTAAATTGATATACTTTAAAAATCTATTTTTGTTGGACATGAGCGCAAAAAGTATAAATCTCAGGAGAAGGAAAAATCTGGCACAGAATTGTGACCTAGATGAAGAAAAATATAGCTACAAAGCCAAAACAGTGCTTTAGAGTATGTAGATGAAAATTCAAATAAACTTCTTGACAAAAAATATTGACACTATTCAGGAGAAACTACCATTGAAGTCAATGAAACAATTTTGAGTAATTCCAATAATTGCACTGATATTTGCAAAAAAATATGGATTGTTTAACTCTGATTTTCTGAATTTCCATGGTCTGATTCAATGAGGACTCCACATGCTTTTTTTTAATGCTTCACTCATGACTTCTTGTCTGGACTACTTCAAGGCATTCTTCATAGGGCTGCTCCTGAAGAGTATTCAGAAGCTACAACTGGTGAAGAATGTGACTGCACAGATAATAAATGGTGTTGGGTATTCAATACGAGTAACATCACTGCTTTGTGAGCTGCACTGGTTTCCAGTATACTTCCGAGTGCAATTCAAGGAGCTGGTTATCACTTTTAGAGTCTTTTGTGGATTGAGTCTGAATTACCTAGGGGACCATTTTCTCCAGTTTGTCTCTGCCCATCCAATTTGGTCAGGCAGGTTGAGCAAGTTGCAGGCTCTGCCAGACATGGAATGTTGGACACGGAAACCAGGAGACGTGTCTTTTCTGCCATGGTCCCTGCCCTTTGTAATATTTTTCCTTCAGGTATGAAGATGATTCCTAAAGTGTTGACCTTTTGCAAGACAGTGGAGACTTGATTGGCCTGGGGCCTTGAGTGTGTGAAAGACCCTGTTTCTTGCCTGTATTAACATTAACAGTCATAGCAACGGGTTTACTTAGTGCCATATACTATATATGTACTGTTCTTAATAGTTTCTGTGTTTTATAATTTTTGCTGTCCAAAGTCTTGTTGAGATGGGCAGCTACAGAAATTAAACTAATAAATAAAATTGTTTTTTTAATGGTTTAAAGGAGGTAGTTATAAGGCCTTTTTTTTAAAAGGTCCTCCATTGAGTAAAATATCTATTTTAACTATAGGACAGTTTCAAATATACTATTCTTGAGAAAGTGATAGGTTCACAGCTCCAAATGTATTTTGATGAAATGCATTATTTGGGCATATTTCAAATTGAATTTTGTCTGGGGTATGCTACTGAGGCTGGTTTAGTTCCTTGCAGGATGATTCTGTGACCCTACGAAATGTCCTGGCCCTCCCAACAGTTTTTAACAGCATCAACCATGCTCTTGCTTTTCAGTGATTCTAATCCTTCCAATTGGGCCATGTTCAGATGTTGTGTTGCAGAATTGTTGTTTGCTATCTAGCTAATTAACCTATAATGTTCCATAGGGCTGTTTTGTCTCCTGTACATTTAACGCCTATATGAAATCACTATGGAAAACCTGAGATGTGATCATTATGTTAAGAATATCAAATTCTACTGCCCTTAGTCCTCTAACTCTAAAGGAAGAATGTGTACCTTGACATTACCTTATCTTTGTAATGGATTGAATGCAAGAGAAGAGAATAAAATTAAACCCAGAGAAGATGTTGGCAAGGAGAAAATTGGACTTTAGATGAAGTCTAGTTTGGATACAGTCTGCAGTTTGGGAATGCTTTTTTTAATCATAGCTCTAACTAATTTTTCAAGTAGGTGGGCATGACAAAGAATGCATTTACACAACTTACAGCTCATAACCAATTGCAACTTTTTGGGACAGAGTTATCCATGTATTGCAGAGGTGGTATTCAACAGGTTTTGGAGAACCAGTAGCGGAAAGTTTGAGTAGTTTGGAGAACTGGCAAATACCATCTCTGACTGGAGATTTTATTGTATCCTTCCCCTGCAATGCCCACCAAGCCACATCCACAGAACCAGTCGTAAAAAAAAATAATCGAATCCTACCACTGATATATTGGTTGCAATCTGTCTTAATTGTCCCAATGCTAACTGGTGCAAAGAATGGGAATCACATGATTTAAAAAGTTCAGCACTTACTGCTAATTGCCTACCAGCCACAATTTACAGTATTGGTGTTGATCTTTGAAATGATAAAGAGATAAGATCTAAGATCTTAAATGTTTATATTAGCAGAAAAGCAAAATATAAATTTAATTAAATACCATTTTACTTATCAAAGCTGCCAAGTTTTTTTTTCCAAAATAAAATGAATAAATACATAGAAGCATCTCCCGTTTCTTGGTCTTGTTTCTTCCTAGTTTCTCATCTTCCATATCCTTTTGAAGGAACAGCTTTTTCATGCATGCTTTGAAATGAACTACTACTTACTGCGGGACTTACTTTTGAGTAAAAGTGCACAATGTCAGGCTTACTGTTTCTCATTTAACCTCAGGTGACTTAAGACTTGATGCAATTGTTGTAATAAGGCTATCCCTCTGAAATTTGCAAAGGTGAAAAAAGAAAAGAAGATACTCGTGTTCTGTTTTAAAGTCATTTGAGTCAAAAGTTGATTGTTCTAAAAAGAAACTTATACACATTATATTGTCAGATTAGATTACCTGTGATATATGTTTAATCAAAAATCTATATATATAAATATCAGTAATTTCATTCTGGGTAGAATTTATCATTACATGTGCATAGTGTATATGTGTGTATAGTCATCTGTTTTTTAATATGGCTCCATCTTATAATTAAATTGATTAAATGCCAACATAACAAAACATTTTCATGTTTTGTAAAAAAACATATTTAAGATAATAGAGATTACTTATTTTCAGCTTCAACTGACAGCTTTATCATGGCCAAGATGCACTGTTTTTACTACAAATGTCATTTTAATTAACTTTCTTCAGTTTTGTACAACTTAAAATCATCCCAGATGGGAGAGTTATCTCATATATTTGGAAAATAAGATTAAAAATAATCAAGTGGCATAAGACCATATTGGTTAGAATCCCTCAAGTTGTATACCTCCATAGAGGTGAAGTCACTAGATACAGACTATTGTGTTTGTATATTAGAAACATTGATTAGAGTTGAGGTTTGATCTAAGCTTTTAGCAAGAATGATTAAGATTGCTTAGTGAATAAGTTACAGAAATTGGAAAGGAAAAATTTAGCCTGAATTGTGCTGGACTTCTTCACAATAATCAGTGCTGTTAAAATTGGCATATGTCTGGAGCAAAAATTAAGACTGCCATGCAAGGGTGGGATTCAAATTTTTTAACAACTAGTTCTGTGGGCATGGCTCAGTTGGTGGGCATGGCTTGGTGGTCATGTGAGTGGCTGGGCGTGGTCAACTCAACATCATTCACATCTCCTGTTAAGTCATGCCTAGAAAGTAATGAAGAACTTAATCCTGTCCAGAGTTTTATCTTATCCCTTATGCTGCTCAACATCTGCAGGAAACTGGTAGAGGATATTATCTAGATTGAGATGCTACCAATATGTTGATAGCACTGTACTGCTTCCTAGTATCTAATTCCAAGAAAGCAATGGGTATTCCGGATGAACGAGAAGAAGCTGAACTTGAATCCAGGCAACACAGGCTATTGGTCAGTAGAAAATTGAACTTTTGGTTCAGCTTGTTCAAAATAGAGTTGGATCCTTCTCAGTTGGTAAGACTCATTTAGGAAGGATTGTTCACCCTCAACTAAATTCCAGTTGTTCTACTGTTAATAATTTAGCATTTCTTTAATACCATATTTTGTCACCACTGGCTTCATGATATGCCTAAATGGAAAGGCGGATATAAATAAAAAGTACTATTAAAGTAATAGTTTGCTGACGAAATCACAACGGCTGAATTCACAAAGCTTGCTAAGTTCAAAGTAAACAAACCAGTTATGTTAGCAAAGCTTATACATCCATGGGTTAAAATATTGATTCTGGGATATTGTATTTGTTTTTTTCTTTCATAAGATCCGTCTTTCAAGCAGCAGGTTCTTGAAAAGGTACTCTTACCAGATCTTTTCTCGGCGGCTTTATAAATTGAATCAAAGCATATTTTCCTGAAGGCACAAATTGGTTTTCTGTGTTTATTTTGGGGGAGGGATAATATATGCCACCCATTTTCTTGCTTTGATAAAGGCTATCAATTGGTTGGAAAATACAGGCAGTCCTTGACTTTCAGCCACAATTGAGCCCAAAATTTCTGTTGCTAAGAGAGACAGTTGTTAAAGAGAACTTGACCCCTTATTACAGCTTTTCTTACCATAATTGTTAAGTGAAACCCTGCAGTTATTAAGTTAGTGAGACAGTTGTTAAGTGAATCTGGCTTCCTCCATTGACTTTGCTTGTCAAAAAATTGTAAAAGGTGATGACATGACCCCTGCATACTGCAACCATCATAAATTATGAGCCAGTTACCAAGAGTTAGAATTTTGATCACAATAATCGTAAATTGGGAAAAATCGTAAAGTGGGAAAAATGATCATATATTTTTTTTCAGTGCCATTGCCACTGAACAGTCACTAAATGAAACATTATAAACTGAGCAATATATATGTAAACATCAGCAACTGATGTTTTTCATATTCTGTTGAACACTATCCTTCCCTAATAATTTAAAAATTTCGGAGCCTGCTTTGACCAATCATATTTGAGGACTGAAGAATGGACAAGTATGACACTAGCTTCTTCACTTGATAATCCTGTGTTTACAGAATGGCTTTAAAGATTGAAAGCAATAATGCAAGTAATCGTCCACTTAGGAAATTTCTGTTGCTAAGTGAAACATTTGTTAAGTGATTGTTGCCTCATTTTATGATCTTTCCTGCCATGCAAGGGTGGGATTCAAATTTTTTAACAACTAGTTCTGTGGGCATGGCTCAGTTGGTGGGCATGGCTTGGTGGTCATGTGAGTGGCTGGGCGTGGTCAACTCAACATCATTCACATCTAGGCATGTATCTCCTCGCCTGGCCTCTCATGACTGTGGGGATGCTGCAAACAGCCGTAAGTGTGAAAAATGGTCATAAGTCACTTTTTTCAGTGCCATTGTAACTGTGAATGGTCACTCCACACAAGCAAAGTATCAGCAAAGGAGGAAAAAAACCTCCAGAGAAGTTCCAGAGACAGGAAGTCTAGTCCTGCCAAGAATGTAATAAGGGTTAACAGAGAGGCAGTTTCTGTAAGCAACACCAGAATGTTTCCTTCCTGCCTTCCTTTCAGGATTAGGTCAATAATTTCTTCTAACAACCGGTTCTCCGAACTGCTTAGAATGTTAACAACCAGTTCTAGTGAATAGGTGTGAACCTGTAGAATCCCAACCCTGACTATACCGAACCATAACCCAATCACATGAGCTGCATTAATTCAACATGTTTGTTTAAAATGTGGCTGTTTCTTTTGTAGTTTGGTGTGTTGTGCTAACCCAGATTTTATTTTATTTTTTGTCTTTAATAGCATGGAGATGCCAATGAAGACTGAATATTATATAAACACTGCAGTTTCATTTTATCACAATAAAAACTACCAATTCTGGGCTGGAAAAAAGACAACGAGGTGGCAGAACGATACACAGAAAGCCTGCCATCTCTTACTCATTTAGATTTCTGGAAACCAGATCTGGTGCACATAACCATTCCCCAAAGAACATGAATAATAGCAACAAAATAAAACATTTAGGAAATAAATTATTTATTTAGCCAGGGATGATAATTTGCATGCAAAAATGTACTGAGTGATATTCAGTCAGAAGTTAATCACTTAAATTCACTGATTTTCAGAAGAAAAGAATTTAAATCTGTTGCATGTAAATTATTGGGATTTTAAAGCATTTATTTGATTGGCTGATGGCCAATAGATTTTAAAATATTTAAAATATTTTTGCAATCCTTAATTTTCCTGGCTCTGTTTTGGAATTTAATTGTGCATTGTAAAGTCTGGGCAAATGCATTTGAATATGATCTTAGTTTATATATCTCTTAATTGTTTAGGATTAGAAACTAGTTTCTGCAGTTTTGTTTCTGCCAAACTTAAAGAACTAAGCCCTGTTATATTTAGCCATCTTTTATTAGACTTAGACTTAGAATAACTTTATTATCACTTTGAATGTACAGTAATTGGCATACATTAAAATGAAATTTCATTGTAAACATATAAACGGGTGGGATTCTACCAGTCGCACCTATTCACTAGAACTGGTTGTTAACATACTAAGCAGTTCAGAGAACCAGTTGTTGGAAGAAATTACTGGCCTAATCCTGTAAGGAAGGCAGGAAGGAAACACTCTGGTGTTGCTTACAGAAACTGCCTCTCCGTTAACCCTTATTACATTCTTGGCAGGACCAGGCTTCCTGTCTCTGGAACTTCTCTGGAGTTTTTTTTCCCCTCCTTTGCTGGTACTTTGCTTGTGTGGAGTGACCATTCAAAGTTACAATGGCATTGAAAAAAATGACTTATGACCATTTTTCACACTTACGACTGTTGAAACATCCCCACAGTCATGAGAGGCCAGGCAAGGAGATGCATGCCTCGATGTGAGTGATCTTGAGTTGGCCATGCCCAGCTAATACCATGATTACCAAGTCATATCCACCCAGTCACATGACCACCAAGGCATGCCTACCAATTAAGCCATGCCCACAGAACCGGTTGTTAAAAAATTTGAATCCCACCCCTGAGTACAGTATATTGTGGAAACCAAGAAAATTGGGGGTTTTGTAATTTACAATTGAACTGTGTTGATGATGTTGACATTTCAAACTAATAGAAGTATTTTGATACTAATGTTAGTACATTCACTAGACTAGGAACCGTGAGAGTTGTAGTTTAAGATAGAGAGACTTAGCAGAATTTCTTTATGAAAAATTGAATATTTATGTTTAAGATATTTGAATCATGAAAGGAGTAACAGTCCTCCTTGTAGAGCAATCTCAGTCAACTTACTGGCTGGAGATTTTTTTATATGGGGTATAATCAGTCTCAGTTGGGGTTCATATATTTATTTGTTTAATGTAATATATAGGCAGATAGATTCCCATATGACTGTGGGCACTTACAACTAGGAATCTATATATGTGTCTGTTGTGTCTTTTAGATCTCTCTCTGTGTGTGTACACTACACATATATTTAAGAGACAGACTGAAGGACCAAAGTAAACAAAATGAGCAAAAGAACAAAGAAGGGCCTTCAGTTACCCTATCCCAAGGCCAAAGACAGCAACCACATCTTCAGTAGTTTCCTGATGTAAAGATGGGAGTAACAAAAATCTCTGGAGAAAAATCATTCTAGAAGACAGGATGTTCAAGAGTAGGTACACTGTATGTTGGGGAAATGACACTGTGTTCCTGTACAAAGAGAAAGGTAGTAAATGAATTACATTTTGCTTTTCAAATTGCCTTTTCATTATAAAATATACCAAGCAATGTAAGTATAACATACATTTGGCTTTGGTAAACATTTATAAACACATAATTTCTTTAGAAATTTCCTGTTTAGTTTGGTCAGATGTTCTTTTTTATGTAATAGTGTGACAAAAAAGGGACAGTTCTGAATTATGTCAAGTTATATATTATTTTGGGAATTGACATATATTTCTGTTTCTAGGCCACATTAGGATATTGGAGGTTGTTTTTGTTGAAGAACAATGTCATATATCTTAAAAGAATTTTAGAGGAGGTCAAGGGCTTGAGCGCCATCAAATGTGGAATGTGGCAGGCTTTCCTCATTATCAGTTACAAGGAGGAAGGAAAGCTCCCCTCTCAGTTTTCCTGATTAATGTTATGCTGGTTTAATTTTAAAAACAAACCTCTGGCCAAACATTCTACATATTTAGTGTTATTTCTTGTACAATAAAAATAAATAAAAAGACCTATGTGTATTAATTGTAGATGTGAAACACCAAATCTTGTCACCACCATAAAAGAGCTGAAAATTAATATAAATTAAGATAAAAGGCTGGGGTGTGAAAATGATTGAAACTGTGTAAAATGATTCTGATATTATTTAGCAATGGTCTTTCTCAGAATTCTTTAAAAATTTGAAGTTCTGAGGTGCAGCAATGTACATTTTCTGATATTTTCTAGATGCTTTCTTACATCTGTTTTTAAATGCAAAAAAGGAAATTTCTCCCATGAGCTGTTCAGAACATCCAGAAGTGTGTGTCGGGGATGCTTCAATCTCTTCTGGAAAGGCTGGGCTTAAAACTCCGGGATGCTCCTCCTCCTCCATGGGACAACTCCCCAGCATCCCCCAGTTTTAGCTCAGTCTTCGTGGTAAGAGGTTGTGCACTCCCTGACTGGAATGGTTTTCTGATTCAGCTTGTCAAAATTTCAGAGTTTGCTCTTGGGTTAATTCAGCTTGTAAATTTTTCCCCAATTAATTTGGCGATTTCAAGGCTTGTGGCTCTATTAGGTCATCCCCCCAATCATTTTGAGAGCAGTTCTTTGTGGCTGGCGGGGCCTGCCATCCGCAGGCAGCCTGCGACGGCCGCTTCAGGCAATATCTAATCCCCGATCGTCTTATTTCTGCGATCTTGGTGGAGCATTCACAGCCGCAGCTCACTCTTGCCATTTCGACTGATATGATCATGTTATCTGACAACTTAGAGAGTCAGCAGCAGCGGATCGTTAAACAGCAGCGGATCGTTAAACTGCTCAGGCAATTAACATCGTAGATTCTGCCTTCCTGTCATTTTCAACGGCAGGCTTCAAGTTCGTGCCTAAATATCACAGGTGCCATTCCCTGCTGGTTTCCCTTCTTGGGAACTAGAGCAAGTACCTTCCCACTCCACTTCCCTGGCATTATTTCTGTTTCATCTTGCTGGCGTTGGATAAGCAAGATTTTTTTTCTTTTTGCAATTGCTTTTGGATCATCACAATGGAGTGAAGCCGCAACTGCCATTTCAAACAGTGGGACATTTTTGACAGGAAAGAATCCATCCAGGCCCTGTATAATAGGTTTCCCTTGTTGCAGACCAAGGATCCAGAATATTTCTTGCTTGGAGCGCTTGGGGGTTTCCCTTGTTGAGGACCCTTAGATACTGTTTCCCATATACACAGTTTTTTACATGTAGATATAGACACACACACACACACACACACACACATATATATATGTGCTGTTCAGCTTCCTTCGGGTATTATCCACCGTCATTGTAGTGCTGTTAAAGTTGTTAGCAACGTTTCAGCAGAATCTCATCTGTCATCATCAGGCTTCTGTATGGATGTGGGTCTCACAGCTTTGGTTTTAATTTGAGGCTGGCCTATCCTGATTTTGGGAGTCTTGGTCTGTGTTTATTGACTTGGAGTTTGATTGATTGGTGTTTCTGGTTTCTTCTTCTGTTTTTGGCTTTTGATTGGCTGGCAACACTCTGTTCCTGTGTTGGAGGCTTTCAGTGCAGCTTGGCTTCGTGTGAAAGGACGGCTGCTATCCATTAGGAAGCCAGGTTTCACCTGGGTGCCTGGTGGGGGGGTGTTTGAGTTGGAGGCATCAGAGGGAGTCTGTTTGTGCTCAGGTGATTGCCTGGTTTGTGGTGTGGAGATCTTTCTATTTGAGAGTGCAGGGCTTCAAATGATTGACAGTCTGCTGGAATCATCTCTTTCTATTCATGCTTTCAGGTCTTTTTTCAAATCTCTATGGCTTCTCTGATGATTCTGTGGCTGGGGTTTTCTATCGTGGCTTGGGTTTTAGTGCCATTGAAGTTGATGTTGTGACCTGTGGTTTTTCATGTGTTGACTAGTGAGGAGGTGTGTTTCCTGCTTTTTACTGCATTTTTTATTGCATTTACTATATGGGGTTTCTAAAAATGGGGTTTCTAAGGATGGCTGCTATTTTTTTGTCTGTTTTGAAGGCAGTCTTGATGTGATGCCTGTGTAGTATCTTACTGATTTTATCTGTAGTACCTCTTATGTAGGGCAGACAGCTGTTCCATAGGTCTGTTGATCTTCTAGGTCTCTGTTATGTCTTGGTGTGTTTTTTGTGATCAAGTTGGTGATTTTGTTTTTGTGGAATTTCCTAACACACTGAAACAGCACACACCCCAAAATCAAGTTCACCATGGAAACAGAAACAAACAAACAACTACCATTCCTAGATGTACTAATCTACAAAAAAAAAGATGGCACACCAGGACACACCGTATACCAGAAGAAAACAGACACCAACTGCTACCTCAACGCCCAATCCCACAACAACCCACCAGCACAGATAAACTCCGTGGCCAAACGCTAATTGCCAGAACCAAACGCCTGGTAGACAAGACACATATAAAGACGAACTATGGTCATAACTATAAAGACTGAACTATGCACCCTGACTAAAGTATGACAGCCAACGGCTTCCACAAAAGCAAAATCACCGGCTTGATCCCAAAAACACTCTAAAACATAATAGAGACCTAGAATATGAACAGACTATGGAACAGCTGTCCTGCCCTACATAAAAGGTACGACAGACAAAATCAGTAAGATACTACACAGGCATCACATCAAGACTGCCTTCAAAACAGACAGAAAAATAGGCAGCCATCCTAAGAAACGCCCAAAGATAAAATTGACCTGGAAACAAGGCAATATTCGAAGTCCCCTTTGCATCATGCCCGGCCACATACATTGGACAGACCAATAGAAGAATAAGTACCTGCCTGGATGAATACAAAAATTCAGTAAAAAGGCTGGAACACACCTCATCACTAGTCCAACACATGAAAGCCACAGGTCATAGCATCAACTTCAATGGCACCAAAACCTTAGCCACTATAGAAACCCAGCCACAGAAATTATCAGAGAAAGCCATGAGAGATAAAAAAAGACCTAAAGCATGAATAGAAGAATGATTCCACGCAGGTCAATCCATTTGGAAGCCTGCACTCTCAAACAAAAAAGTCTCCACCCCACAAGCCAGGCTAACACCTGGGCACAAACAGACTCCCCCTGATACCTCCAGCTCATACACACCCCAACCAAGCACCCAGATGAAACCTAGTTTCCTAATAAATGATAGCCATCCATTTACTCGGAGCCAAGCTGCACTATAAGCCACCAATACAGGAATACAATGTTGCCAGCCAATCAAGACACACACAAAAAAAGCCACAAAACAGACAGAAGATATTAGAAACACCAATCAAGCAGAATACAGCAAACTCCAAGACCAATAAACAAGACCAAGACTCCCAACCGATCAGGCTGAAGAAAAAAACATTCTGGCACAGCAATAGGCAGCCCCAAATTTAAAACTGAAACAACTGTAAGATTCTGACTCACAGATGAACACAAATGGAAGCCTGATGATGGCAGATTATATAATATATGTGTCTGTGTGTGTGTGTGTGTAAATAGATATCTCGAGACTTACACCCCTGGAGAAGCATTCTACTTTCAATCTAGGGGTAGGCATCACCCCTAAGTACAAATAATAACAACAACAACAATAATAATATTTTTTTGAAAAAAATAAAGTTAGAGGCACGAGAATCAGTCCTCCAAATGGAAGGTGACAACGTCTTCCGCTCCAAGACAAATAAGTCCCGAGATAAGTCAGTGGGCCCCAAAAAGGCCTCTAAGATGGCGGATAAGGATGCCCATAGATGGCCCCTATCCCTGGAAAGCCAACTGCAGAAACAAGCCAGGGAGGCAGACAAGATGGCTATGACACAACAATTGGATCAGGACCCAAGTCCATTGTTGGGGACCTTGGACTTACCTACCCAGCCCAGGCAGGCTGTTTCTGGACAGCCTCCCATAGGCACATCTCCTGCAATGAGCACTTCCTGGAGAATCCCAGAGGCAACTTCACCCCTACAGCCGCCGGTTTAAGACAGGAGGAGGGATTACCTGAGACTATACTCATCGAAATGAGGCAATGGATGGAGATGGCCATATAAAAGGGCATTGCGGCTGGAGTTCAGCAATCATCAGGACCAGACACTTTCTCGTACTTCAGAAGCAGGATCCCTGTCTGCTCGATCCTTTGCGCATATGGGACATCATCAAACTCAAGTATTCCCCAATATTCCTTACATACCAGTCCAAGGGCTTCGGAAGGAGGTGGAATTAGATGACCAGGATGTTCCCATGGAGGTGGGGTCGATCCATCAGATGGACTTGGGGTTATCAGAGGCTGACCCACTAGAACGAGGAATGTCGGACAATGAAGGCCTCATTCCGGACCAACCTACCTTTTCTGGCCTTTTTCGTCCGCACTCTTTAAAAAAACTTTAACGTTTCAAAGCAAAGAACACCGCTAAACTAGGCACATCAAGCCTCATCCATTGTCAACAGGGTCTCAGGATGAATCCGAGGATCTAATATTTCTCACAACCAGCTAATGAGGCAGAAACTATTCCTGTCCCTCATATGTTTGCTGAATTAGTACAAAATCAATGGGCATCAGCAGCATCCTACCCAGCTCAACAGGGTAACAATAAACGATATTTAAATTTGGCACCAGAGTTTTCAAATTGTCTCAAAACGCCAGAGGTGGATGAGCCCATTGTGGCACTGGCCTCTTCTTCAACCTTTCCCAATGAAGCCAAGGAAGCCCTGAGACCGGAGGAAAAGATTGGCACTCCGTAAGGCGCATGTTTCTGTTGCCTGGGCCATTAGGGTAGCTACAGCTGCATCCTTTTTTTTAACCGGTCCTCCCTACGATGGCTTCTTCCACTTGAGGGATATATTGCTGGCATCAAATGTCAGAGCCCACCAGGATATTGCTAAGATTATTTACAGCGGCAGAATTCTCCACCGACGCCACATTTATGCAGTCAAATTCTCATCTAGAGCCATAGTATCTCATGTATCAGCAACAAGACTGCTATGCTCAGACATTGGCAGGCAGATACAAAGCATAAATGCAAGCTGGCATCAGCCCCAATATCGGGGGATAAATTATTTGGCAGTGTTGGAGCCCCTGCTTATTAGAATAGAAATTAAAAAAAGTGCTTCCCCTCTTTTTCGGAGGTCTGAAAACAGAACGCCCCAGTTGTTTTGAAGGGTTCCTTTTGGCCCTATTATCAAGGCCCATACGTTCCAGATCAAAGAGAACATCAGGCTACAGGCCCAGTTTTAGACAGGATGGGTCGGAATCACGCCACGTTCTAGTCTTGGCAGACAATATCAAAACCAAGGCCCACGTAAACGACAGGGGGGTACCCACTCCAAACTTCTGTTGCGGAGACGGCAAGGTTTTTCAAGTGGCTGAGGCCAATCTGTTTTTGCTCAAGGCAGAGCACGTAGCAGGGGCCTTAAAAACACAAGTGGACTGGCTGAGCAGGGCCATGATAGATCAGACAGAGTGGCGCCTACACCCGTCTTCTTCCAGGAAGCAGTGCGGAGGTTTGGGCAACCATTGATTGATCTATTTGCCTCTCCCCTCAACGCCCAATTGCCCTGGTATATTTCACGGTACCCGACTCAAGGGGCGGAGGCCGTCAACGCCCTGCGATGTCAGTGGCCTCCCGGACTTCTATATGCATTTCCTCCACTCCCTTTAATACCCATATGATCCAGAAGTTATTGGAGGAACGAGCAGAATTGATATTGGACTTACAGACCTGTTGAGAAAACAACCTTGAAAAATTCCACGTTGAGGTTTCCTCTCACAAGGGCCGTACTTCACCTGGACCCACAATGGCTCAGGCTAGCCATATGGAGGTTGAGCTGAGCCCTTTAAGGACCCAACAGATTTCAGAGGATGCCATTGCCACCATACAAGCATCCAGACGGTCCTCAACAAATCGTATATATGAGCCCACGTGATCACTTCTGTCGCTGGTGCCGGGGGTCTAAGATCAACCCAACCGCCCCATCAATAGGACAATTATTGGACTTTTTACAGGAGGGGTTGACCAAGGGCCTATCTCCAAATATTTTATGCAGACAGGTGGTGGCCACTTGCTCAGTGAAATCCTGGGGTGACCTTCATTCTGTAGTGCACCATCTACATGTCTGCAGCTTTCTTAAGGTGCTGTAAACTTACGACTTCCTGTAATTCACCGCTATCCCACTTGGGAGCTCAACAAGGTGTTAACTGCACTTACAACTGGCCCTTTTGAGCCTTTAAGAACTGCTAGTCTCAACTTCCTGACATATAAGGTGGTCTTCTAATTGCGATCACATCAGCAAGGAGGATTTCCAAATTGGCAGCATTGTCAATGAGAAAGGACCTGTGCATGTTTCATGCGGACAGTGGTTCTCAGATTGGATCCATCGTTCACCCTAAAGTAAATTCAGTCTTCCACAGAGCGCAGGAGTTGGTGCTCCAAATTTTTCTCCGAAACCACACATAGACTGGAGCATCAATTGCATCGACTGAACACTCAAAGGGTATTAAGCATCTATCTAGATCACACGCCAGCATTTTGAAAATCTGAGACTCTATTCCTATCTTTCAACCCATCCACTTTAGGACACAAAGGTGTCATCAATGACCATTGGTTGACGGTTGAGAGCCACCATAGCTAAAAGTTACAAATTGCCAGTCCATCTCCAGTTCTGAAGGGCATTACAGCCCACGAAACAAGGAATGCGCAACATGCAGCATGGGCCCACATGGGCTTCCATAATGAAATTTGAGAGTGGCAACTTGGCTTCACCATCGCCATTTGTCAGAAATTATAAAATTGATGTCTATGCCTTCAGCGGAGCTCATTGGCAGAAGAGTCCTGCAGAAGGTCCACAGAAGTTTAGGAGTGGATTTCGATCCAGCAAGAGTCCCTCCCTAAGGATAGGCCAAGTTTGGTACGTCCCACTTCTGGATGCTCTGAACAGCTCATGGGAGAAAGGGCATTGGTACTTTACCTGATACGCCCCGTTCTCTGTGAGCTGTGAAGAGCATCCAGTCCCATCCATTTCTTTCCATCTGGTGGGTTCCATTCCGGTCAGGATCTAGAGTAGGTGATGAGTTCCGGACTTTTAGCACTCAATCTTTGTATAACTGGGGGACACTGGGGAGGTTGTCCCATGGAGGAGGAGGAGCGTCCCGGAGTTTTAAGCCCAGCCTTTCCAGAAGAGACTGAAACACACCCCCCCCCACATGTCTGGATGCTCTTCACAGCTCGAAGAGAACTGGTGTATCAGGTAAGTCCCAACGCCTTTTCAAGACTTAACCTTCAGAAAAGATCACAGTATTAACTGCTGCTAGGGTTTCTTTGGGGGGCAATGGTGGTCCCTTCTCAAGCAACATGTTGGCTCCACCTATTATCTGCATAACAGTGAATCAGATCTCTACCTGTGTAACTTCCGACATGGAAAGGAGTCTTGAGGACCAACTTGTAAATCTACAATACTGCTCATGATCTTTATCCCATATGTCTGTAGAGATTCTCAGTCATACAAGTCATGGTTGTCCCAAAGGTGCTTTTTTCAGGAGCATCTGGACTTTCTTGCTTTTTCTTTTGAAGACATTTTTCTGATCATTCAAGAAGCTTCTTCAGCTATGGCAGAATAGTGGGGAGTGGAAGGATTTATATTCTTTGCGGAACAGCTTGTCATTTGTATCATTTTAGAGGGTAATTGAAGCACTCGGAGGTTTATTTGTGTCCTCGGGATCACCTAAGTAGTGCTCCTGGTCCCTGTGGTCTGCATTTCCCCCCCTCCGGAAATCCATTCCTATTCCCACACCATTCAAAGAGTGTTCATCCCTTTGGGACAATCATGCCTGGATGACTGAGAACCTCTACAGACTTTTAGCTATACAATTTGAGATGAACACTCTTCCATTCCTCGCTATCTTGTCAGAGCTGAAGAAGCTTCATGGATGAGAAGCAAAATGTCTTCAAAAGAAAAAAAAACAAGAAAGTCCAGATGCCTCCTGAAAAAAGCACCTTTGTGACTTTACCACCTATCTTTTATCAGCAATGGTGCCTTATTGAAATCTTGGAGATAATTACCATGTAATGGTTGGTAGCATAGCAGTGAGTTGTTGATTACCACTAATAATGGAAAGTTGACACTTTGGCAGTCAGGGAAATTTATATTCTAAGTGCTAATTATTTTTAGTAGCTTTTCAAACTGTTCAGTTGCAATTTTTCAGCTTTTACATTTCTTTCATTTAATAGCTGGGCAGGATTTGTCAGCTCTCATCTGTAGTTCATTCCATACTTAAGGGTACAATTCTATAATGGCTCCCCATGATTCCCCATTAGGTTTATTCCTGCTTCAAGCCAGTAATCAATATACAGAACTGAAATAGACCTGGCAGTTACGTTTGCTAGCAGGTCAGTTTCCTCAGCAGCTTCAAATTAAAAAAAGAAAGTTTAGAACCAAGTGTTGAGACTTGCTTTTTTACAGAGCAATCACACAATACATACAGATAAAATCTTTCTGTCAATATTTATATTGCATTTCTAAGTCTTTTCCTTGACTAGCAGAGCTGTCTAGAAGCTGTGAATGTATAGTTGGTCATAAAAACTGCAAATGAATCTCTGCATGAATCTCCCAGACATATTTTCAACTTGTTTTATGTGTACCAGTTGCACAAATCTATCTTTGGAAAAGGTCTTTTGTTGCTGTTTTTGTTTGGATTGGTTGCATGCAGTTTTTGCTTTTTTTGAAGCCACATGAAGACTATATATACAAGTTCCTGAAAAATTATATAATACTCATGAGAGCATGATGTAGAGATCTGTACCAATTACATTTACATAACTAGCAACCACTCTGGTTTATTTAATCATGGTTTGATGAACTGTGAACTCATTTGGCTGGATTCATGTGATACTAAAATATAAATAAACCACATTAGAATGGGATGTGAACTTAGCAGCTGCACCTGATTCTATACTAGGCTGATTCTAGACTATTCCACAGTTTACAGCTTAACTCAGTAATACTATCTAGTGTATAAGACAGGGCTGTCACTCCTAGCCCATGGGCCAGATGTGTCATGTCCACACTCAGGAAAAGTCCCATACGTCATGTGATGCTGTGATGTCGTGAGCTTGACACCACTGGTATAAGATACCATCCAATGCCTCCAATGGATTTCTTGAAATGTAGAAGTTGGAATTACCTTTTGTAAACAAGGAATACTTAAATTATATGAAGTATATGTTTCAAAGCATATACTTTGCGATGATATCACACATTATATAGCTCACATATCAACTAGTAGCTGCTTTTATCTTGTTTCAAGAATATGTCATGCCAACAACTGTGATTTGAGGATATTTTTTTTATTTATCATCCACTCAGGGATGATAGTGCAGCATGATGTGCAAGCAAGAAATTCATAACAATAGTAGCAAACAGTTTCATGATTAATATCTACTGCTGCTAAACAAACAACTCATTTAGTTCCCTTTGTGAAACATTTTAGTAGATAATATACCATTTGAAATTTACAGACTCCTGAAATTATAGAAAAAAATAACTAAGCTAACTGTGAGCATGAAATAAGCAAATGTTGGTTAAAATATGCAAATCTAGGCCATTATAACAGATTATTGCACAGGTTAGTTTCCATGGAAAGTGAATATATTATTTGAAAATTCCACTACTACAATATTATGAGTTGCCATTTGTGAATAGGTGGCAATATAAATTTCCTAAAATAAATAGAGGTTTCAAACATTTGCGCATAGTTTTTGGGGGGAGGGTGGTCTTGGCTTAGCCTGTGACATTGGTTTGACATAGATTTTGCCTTTTTTTTTTTTGTCCAACCCAAATGCTTTTGCTTTTTCTATATCAAAAAGAATTCTAGGAAAATGAGAAAGGTAAAAAGTTGTTGAGATTTTTGTTTAATTATTTTTTGAAAGTTTTAAAACACAATAGCTTGATTCTTACACAAGATCAATATTCAGTCTGGGACAAATGATGTTGCCTATTCTGTAGTCCCAGTGAAACACTCTGGAGCAGGGGTCTCCAACTTTGGTAACTTTAAGCCTGAAGGACTTCAACTCCCAAAATTTCCCAGCCAGCAAAAGCTTGCTTGGCTTAAAGTTGCCAGGATTGGAGACCCCTGCTCTGGAGGCTAGTGCTACTCACAAACCTCAAGGCAGCTGAGAGCTTTCTATTGTATCATATTCTACGATATCATAAAAGAGCTGCATGGTTTATGGCTTAGCCTGATGATCTTGTGGTACGGTGCCATAAGAGGCTTCTTCACCAAGATCACAAAAAAGCTGTGTATAGTCAAGAAGTCATTGTAAACCAAGTGACACAATTTAGATGATTTCTCCCATTCCCAGCCATATTTTGAAGAAGGTATTTGCAATGAGGAAACTTTGTCAAACTATGCAACTGAGCTGTCTTTCTGCTTGTTTTGCAACATCTGCCAAAATTAAGCAAGGAGGAGGAGACCATACCCTATGAAGATGACATCTAAGGGAGGGAAAATCAAGAAATGCTCACAAGGAGGAAAAACACATGATATGGAACTTGACGCCATCATCCCTGAATTCCTTCAAATCATGTAATTCACAATACAGTAGTTATTCATAGTTGTTGGCTGGAGCAAAACCTCCATAAATAAGGAGGGGAACTAATAATACACATTGTCAACCAAAAATACTGAAATCCTAATTAACTAGTTGGTTGAAACCTATGTTTTGAAATAGTAAGTATACTTATTAGGACAGACATTTGTGCTGACAGAATGGGAAAAAATGCTTCTTTTCTTGGCACTAGAATAGGCACATTCTTGTCTTATATATTTTTAAAACATCTGTTCCTTGGCAAAATAATATTTTACTATTTTTGTGTGATTTTAATAGATTTACTGTGCATACCTGCTTAAAGATAAGACTTGTTGAGTTCAGTGGTGCTTAAAACATGTATAGGGGTATATAGGATTAGCATTTTGAAATTGATCAATTATTAATTTAAAACTTTGCAGGCCTAACTGTCATTTATCTCATCATTTTAGTCTTATACTGACTATCTGAATAAATGGGATTTAGCTGTCCTGATAGCCTAGCAGTTATAAATAAATCTTAACAAATAAACATGCCCTTAAGCTCTTGCATGTAATGTGATTTTTGACACCTTTTGCTGTGAAGGCAAGTTATGCTTTGCTATAGAAGACATTAAAAATAAATGATAAATTGGTTTCTCTGACTCCAGCATGATGTATAAAATGTTCTATACATTTTGTTTGTTTTACTGTATTTCTAAACTGCCTGAATCCTTGGCATCAATAAGAAAACAAAAAACAGAATACTATAAATAGGTAAATCGGAATCAAAACCCAAAACATAATCAGAAAAGCAAAAATAAACCCCAAATGAAATCCAGCATAAGATTCTACAGTCCCTCAGCTGGACCTGAATATGTATTCAAAACAAATACTGTTTTAGATCTACTATAACACATCAAACAATTATTTTCAGATTTGCAACAAACCAGAAGGCGAGGGGGGACTGCATGCACTTGTAGAGGTAGATTATTCCATGAGGTGGGAGTTGTTGCAGCCAAAGTCTGCTGTGTCACTCATGTTGCATAGCCTCATAAGAGCAAGAGATTTTCACTATGTCCTCTCAATGACTGGACTGAATGGGCAAATTCCATTTATTATATCATGTTACCTGATGCTATCTAGAACTTTATAGGTAAAGATGACCACCTTGAATTGGGCCCAGAAGCCTCCTGGCAAGCAAGCCAGTGACGAGAATAGAGGTATAATTCTATATTAGCAGGGCTTGATTTTGCTGCTGTATTTGTACCACCTATAACTTTTGTGTTACTTTAAAGGCAAACTGCTGTAAAACAAATTGAGGTAGTGATCAAACCATGATTACTACAGTGATCAAACCAAGGTTATGAACTTGGTCCAGCAATGGCCCCAGTTACAGTACAGCCCAAGCAAGCTACATCTCCCTCTGTGTGTCTATACATTTACACATACAGAGGAAACCCTACTGAATTTGTTGAGATTTATTTATGAGGAAATGTTCACAGAGCTAAAATGTTCTGTGTAGAAGTGCATATTTAAATGTGATTCTGAGGGATCCTTGGTGATCTCTGAGCTTCCGTGTTTTCTTGTAAGGCACCAAGCTAACAGGAGACTATTAGTTCGATTCCACCATAGACATAAAACCTGGCTTGGTCACCTTGATCCAGTCACTGTCTCTCAAGCCAACTTCACAGGTTTCTTGTAGAGAAACTAGGAGGAGGAAGTAATATTAGATATGTGGACTGTTTTAAGTTATTTATAAAAATATTAAAGGTGAGGTAAAAATATTTTAAAAATCATTTCTTGCAACTGATTCCATATCACTTATTACTTTTCTGCCCAGTTTTGTCTAATATATGCATTAGGCCAACTGTACACTTCCTAGAGTCTTGACAACTGTAATAAATACAATAAATAAATATTTAACATTTTCTTGATCCACTTTTCTATCGTTAGTAAATATTCTATAAAAATACACAAATTCATCTACTTGCTCTATTTGCCATTTACATACAATTTACCATTGTTGATTTTCTTTCTCAAGCACATTTACTTTCATATCAAAATTCCTTAATTTTCAGATCCCATCCAATCCAACTGCTACTGAAAATTATTCTAATTCTCAGCCAAATAACATGGCATCATCTGTACATAAAAGTGCACATACACATAGCTCTTGCTTAATGGGCCCTAATTGGGAGTGGAATTTTGTTGCTAAGCAAAGCGGTTGTTAATGCAAAACATCATGTGAATGTAGCCCTTTTAAAATATATATATTTATTTCTTAACTATGTTTTTTCACAAAATAAAAACAATTCAAATTTATGATGTCATTAATGATGATAATGATAATGATGAACCTGCTGCTGGAAAGATTATCTGAACTACAAGCTCCAAATTGACTGATAAAGTCCATTTACTTAGAGTTTGATTTGAGATTTATTATTTTAAAAAACCTCATTTCAGTTCAACGGGAACATTTACTTGCAAAATGTAAATACAAATTGCATTTCTAATTTCTACCGTATGGTGCCCTTTGTAAGACTTCACAAACTTGAAAATATTTATTTAACTCTGCCGCTTTTGATTTTCACCATACCTCTTGGCAAACATTGTTTTTTATTTGGGAGGAGCTGAATCCAACAATTTTCTTGTTATTTCCTCATTTCTTTCTGAGAAATTCTTTCTGAGAATTTCTTTTGATCATTATAACTAGTTACCCTTAGAATACTGGGAATGGTGCTTGAGAACTATTAAAAACCTTGCCAAGGTACAGGGCAAAATAAAAATAATCAAAACTGATTATTCCTGGCTTGTTTTTGCAAGATACAGTCCTGTTCCATTAGATTCGAAGAGACTTTTGTTTCAGGATTCCATGGGAGAATAGGAGGGCAATACTATTCTACGGAAGATAGCTACCACATGCCAAAAATTGCTGGGACTAGTTTTTCCACTCCTTTGGAACTGTCAGAGCTCTTGTAATATATCTTATTTATAACTGCATTTCATAAGCATAAAATGATTCTCTGTTTATAAAAACTTTCTCTTATACATATGAATTGTGCAACCTGTGATTTATTCCCTAAATCCTTCCTCTTTAGGCCACTGTGAAAACGAATGTAGCAAAAATCATTATTTTTAAGATAACTACTTTAATGGCTAAATTTGGAGTACAAAAACATGTGAAATCAGTTGCATTTTTTTAATTGACAGTTCTACTTTACTTCAATGTGTCTACGCAAATATTAAGGAAGGATATTTTTAAATTGGGTTTCTAGGTGGCACCAGTGACAAGAATGAACTTATGCAAGCCAAATCTACAGAAACATCTAATATAGAATGTAAGAACTTACCATCCTTATCATTATGAATCTTCTACAACTATGTGGACATGGAGAATCTGAATAAGCCCCTGAATTTTGGAATGTCTACTTTGGAAAGCAGTGAAAATACAAATGGTGTATTGTCAGAGACAGGTATAACAGAAATAAGCTGCCATGGGGCATTTTATTAATAGAAGCATTGCTAACTCAGGAACTTAGTCTAGTAGTTAAGACACCAGGCTAGAAACCAGGAGACTGTAAATTCTAATCCTACCTTAGGCATGAAAGTCTGTACAGTGACAATCACTCTCTCAATCCAATTTACCTTACAGGGTTCTTACTGTGGGGAACATAGGAAGAATGGGGAATATTAGGTATGTTTATAAAATAAAAGATAAAAATTAATCAACAAATACATAAAACCTAAAAGCCATTATCTCTCTTCCCAGCACTGTTCAAAATTAACATTGAAAGTTCAAATTATATTATATATTCCAGTAGGGCATAAATCCCTTGAAAACAAATCTGACAGCTGCCTTCAAGACCAGCTTCAACGGTTTCAGGTGTACCGTACAATTGTCCCAAGATACAGAATAGAGCAAAACATTTTAACATTCAACATATTAAGAGTTATGGGAGAGGAACATGTTTAACAGAGATGACTGAGACTGACCTGAAAGTTGATTTTAAAATGTCAAGCTACAAGAATAATGCTACACTGGGCCTATGAAAGAAACAAGCTAATGTCTTTATAATTAAATGGGATATGCAAAGAACTAACCAGAGAGTGACCAGGATAATATTTCTATATTGGATTTACAGAACAAGCTGTAAAGCTTTGATGAATTTTAGGAGAAGAGACAAGAAAAAATGAAAAGAAATGAAGTTTTGGGACATTATTTGAAGGGACTAAAATGAAGCTTGTTAAAAGTAAAAAGAAGGAATATAAAGTGGTTTACTTATTCAGGGTTAAAATATATTTTTTACTTATTTATTTGTATCCCTCCTTTATTGTGTTTACAAATAACTCAAGGCAGTGAACATACCCAACACACCTTCTTCCTCCTATTTTCCCCACAATAATACTGAGAGGTGAATTGGGCTCAGAGAGAATGGCTGGTCCTAGGTCATCCAGCTGGAGACTTGAATTCACAATCTCCCACTTTCTAGCTTGGTGCCTTAACCAATAGACCAAACTTTCTCTCATATTGTTATCACCTAACTTAATCCTTTACTGTAACCTTTAATGGGATTTTGCTGCTCAGGATTGAAATGATGATGAGATTTTTTTAAGGATTAGTATAAGGAAAATTTGTTGATCCAATGAGGACAGTAAATAGAGATTAAGAAGGGGGAAAAAAACTCCCAAGAGACAATCAGGGAATTAGAATGTTTGCCCCCAAAAGAAGAGAGAAAAAGCAAAACTGTTGAGCCTCCCTTTCTGTATTATCAAAGATCGAAATTGAAACTGCTATTTAGAGAAAAAACTAGTAAATACAGCAAATAAAATAATGTTAGGGGTTATCAGAACAATTCTAAACTAAATCATATAAGAATATGACTATTAAGGAACTGAAATGCTTTCGCTTTTTATATAAGCAAAACCTTATAACTGTTTTTGATAGCATTCTTCTTTTACCTAGCGAGAACTACAATGATTGAATGCCAGAAACTGGATCATAATTTGGGTTGTATCCCTACTGCTTTCCTTCTCTAATGATGCTAAATTTACACTTTTTCATCAACATATAACTGTGAATCTTATTTGAAAAAGTGATGCTTATGTTTCCATTAGACTAAAGATATCTAACATGGCAAATAAAAAACAATGGCAACTTAATGTAAAAAAGAGTAAACAAACAAATCTACAAGCAATTAGCCTATATTCAGATCCATTATTGCCTCAACTTTCCTTTAATTAAAGTGATACATTTGAAATCCTTGGCTGGATATGCTGGAATTTGTAAACCCAGCACAACTGGATTCAATTGATTGAATGCTGCCATAGCTGAAGTTCCCATTCACAATGGATATTAGTAGAACAAATCTTTACTGAAAACAGATGGCTACCAAGAGTGGAGCCTTACTTTTCAAGCATGTTTAAACTGCTTTTTGAATAAGAATGATTCTTATGATTCATTATGATGCCAATTCAATAAAAAATCTCCTATATGTTAAAACCAATAGCTAGACATTTATAAAATTCCTCATCCATGAAAACTGTAATTTTGATTAGGTTATGTTCTTCCTAAATATCACGTTTCTTATGATAATGCTCCCTCTTGTGGACTAACATTGCCAGTGCTGCAGTTTTGTGTATTCTTTGAGAATACTTTGTTCTTCCTGAAACTCAAGTCTATTACTTTCTCTCTGGAAAATATTATGCTGACCTATTAACAATCAAATGAAATAAACCCAAGACAAGATATTGATGTTATCAACAATTTATTAATAAAAAACACATATGTTTGATTCAATTAAGCTAATAAGCATTTTCTCTGAAATATTTATTTTGTTTCTTTTACACCAAGAACTGATGTACTCGAGTCCTTTTTTCCCATGGCAACCACATAGGACACTCAACATTTTCTACTATAGGGAAAAAAAGTATAGCTGCTTTTTTTAGACATAGAAGTACCTTGACTGAGATGCCCAATACATGTCTTTGAAATGCACATCTAATTCTATAAACTGTCTTGTAGTTCTGGAGAACAACCTTCATCCAAAAATAATATACCTATCATGTTTGCTCAGAGATGCTGTTTGTGGCAGTCCCTGGTACTTTACTTGATGCTGACATTTCAGCAGTCCGTGGAGCCTGCTTTGGGAGACGGATAGGCACATAGACATTGGAAGCGCAGTGTTCCTTTAGGTATTCTCCACCTTTCTCTTCGTAATCTTTCCTGATTATCCAGCCTTCTTCACGGTTCATGTACTCCAGTGCCCAGTCCCGAGCTCCATACCATGCATCAAGAACAGGATTAGAAGCAAGGTGCACCTGCATGTCAACAAGAATATCACACCATAGACAAAATTTATTAGCAAAATTATTTGGTAGAAATAATTTCAAGAATTGTCTTTTCTTGCATGAAATGCCTGCTTCTTAAGATGAAGTTGGAAGGAACAGATAGGTTCTCATGAGAATGAATTCGGCTCTTTAAGTCTTCATTTTCCTAGGAAGGTGACTATGAGACTCTCCTCTTATGGGGTATTTTTATGGATTATTTTTCCTTCTGAAATATGAGCTTAGGTTCCTGAAAATATAACAGGTTTCTATGGCTTTTATTTTTTAACATTCTATCATTTATATGATTGCATTTTTATTATTTCTGTACTTGTCAGTTTCTATACGCACACTGATAAATAGGAAAGTATGATATATTTAAAAACAAGAATTTTCAAACCTTATGAAAATAAAATAATCTTGTTGCATAAAATCAAAGGTCCATCTGTTTTCCTTAGGTAGCAAATGGAATTCTTTTAGGAAATCTACTCCCAGTAGCTGTACTAATAGCAACCTAGAGTCACATCTTGATCAGATTGATTGATGGTTTGCCTTAGAATAGCTTTATTGTCACTTTGAATGTATACTAATCGGCATATATATTAAAATGAAATTTTGTTGCATACAGTTCTCAAAGGGTCTCCTCCTTTAATATATGCTACATAAACATGACAAAATAAATAAATAAAAACAAAATTATGCATATACCCACATGTATTATATGAAACTGTGAAACAACACAGTTTAGTTTGAATGTATACATGTATATGATGAGAGAAACAAATCTTGCGAGTTTACCAGATGGATGACATAGGAAATAAAGCTGTTACAGAATCCCCTTCCAGAGGGAGCAACAGAAACAAACCATGAGGTGGGTGTATGGGGTCTCTAACAATGCTTTGAGCTCTTAAGTACATAGTGCTTATATGCAGTATCCTAAATGACAGGAAGTGAGCTTCCTATAACCTTCTCGACTGTCCTTACCACTCTTTGAATGGACTTTCTATCTGAGGCACTGCAGCCACCACATCAAACAGCGATGTAGTTTGTTAAAATGCTCTCAATTGTACTTCTGTAAAAAGTGGCTTGGACAGAAGGAGAAAGATGTGCTCTCTTCATCCAACAGGAAATGCAGATACTAGTTTAAATGCTTCATTTCACTTGCTTCACTTCAGGATGGCGTGGAGAGATCAGCTCAGATTGTTACTTATCTGCATCCCTAGATACTTAATACAGTTGACCACCTCTACAGCTGCATCCTTGATACTGAGTGGAGTATGACCATGATGATTCTTTCAAAAATCTACAATGATCTCCTTTGTTTTATTAACATTTAGAACCTGGTTGCATTTAGTGCACCAGTCCACCAGAGCCTTCACCTCTTCCCTATATGCATCTTCACTGTCGTCCCAGATAAATAACACACAAAATCTGAACATAACCTGATGATGGAATGCTGAATATTTCACCATATAAAACTTTTGGATTTTCCCCTTCAGTTGACAAAGACAATACTCTACCTGAAAGGCTGTTTGGAATGGCCTCATTTCAAACAATTCTTTCTGGATTCTAGCTTTCATTCCAGGATACATCACATTTCCACCAGTGAGGAAGACATTCTGGACAAGCTTTTCCTGTTGATCTTTTGAATATCTAAAAAGAAACCAAATAAAAAACCAACTCTATTATTAAAAACATTTAAGGCTCTTTTTTGTCTGACAATTGACACAGGATTCTTCCAGTATGTAAGCAATAGCTTACATATTCCCCTTCCCCTGAAGTATTACCGACAGTACCTATCTCTAAAAACTAAACCACCCTCCATAACCTAGGTTTTTCAGACATTTATACGAAGCCCATGTGATTATTGCTGAAAATTCAGACAGAAAAGGGCACCCAGATTGGCTTAAACTTCAAAGATTTCCAGAGTATCAAGCTGTGAAGTGCAATGCTTAAGAATTCGAAGATAAAAAAGACACTAAAGAGCATGTAAGGGTGCAACATGGCACTCACTGCACCTCCTTGAAATAATCAGATCTTAGGATCCTTGTGGTTGTTCTCTGCAGCAGCTGCAGG
Source organism: Laticauda laticaudata (assembly GCA_004320025.1). NCBI lineage: Eukaryota > Metazoa > Chordata > Lepidosauria > Squamata > Elapidae > Laticauda > Laticauda laticaudata. The sequence continues at coordinate 40,286 of BHFT01033288.1, forward strand.
ATCCCAGGAAAAAGGCATACTTTATCTCATGTTTGCTATAAAGATTGCTTCTCAACTCTAGCCCTACAAGTATTTTTTTTAATCAAAATTTGATTTTTTTATTTACTTTTTTCCTGATTTATAAAATCTTCCCAGATGATAAAAGCTTCTCTGAAGTAATTTCTTTCTTCTTCATCAGCTACAATGGCAAATAATAATTATAAATGGTTATAGCGAACTTCAGGTTTCAAACTTTTTCCCATTCTTCTTCTGCTTTCCTTACTTGAAAGAACTGTGCACCTGAGATTGTGATATGTCTCATTTTTTCATGTAGCATTAATCCAGTCCAACATGACTTCTAACACAATTGCTATGACAGTGAAACACTGAATAGTATTTTCTAAACTTACATGAGAGCAGAGTGTCACTGAAGGTGTCAAGTATATAGTTCTATACCACTCTTAACATATTTCCTTGGCAATGTGCTCCCCACGTTTGTTTAGTTTACAAATCATATATTATCATACAACGCTTTGCTAAATGTGTAACTTGGCTTTCTCAGAACCTTCAAATGCAAACCATCTTCTCTTCTTTAAAAAATACTGCGAAGGCTATTCTGAAAACAAATGAGTAAAAAAACCTACTTATTTCCCTAATTTATAATCCATGATTAACGGAACCATGATTTATTGAATGAATGCAATTGCCAGAGTTTGCATAACAAATTGAGCCAAAGCTAGTTGACTCCATGTTAACTCACTGCATCATCCAAAGCAACTTTCTCTGAACACTGAGAACATATTCTTAAGCACATCTATTTAAGTTATTAAGGAATTCAGGAAGTCTGTAATTTTACCTGTCCAGGACAAACTGCATGGTTTCTGCAAGCCCAGCCTGTTCTTCTCCTATTAGGGATGGCTGAAACACAATTTCAGGAACTCGGATTCTCTCTGTGCCAAGAAAGAGCTGATGATATTCTGCCAGATTAAACACGGGCTGTAAAAACATGAATATTCAGGAGAGAAATGTTTTAGAACAGGGGTGTCAACTCGATTTCATTGAGGGCCGCATCAAGTTTGTGTTTGATCTTGGAGGGTAGGTGGGTGTGGCCATGGTGGGCATGGCCAGCTCGATGTCACTTGTGTCGGGGGCAGCTGTGGTGGCCAAGTGCTAAGGCAGGACTTCCCTGAGACCTTCCCTCACTCTCATTATAATCTTCCTTCCTTCCTTTTTTTCTTTTTCCTTCCCTCTTCATTCTTTTTTCTTCCCCTCTTTCCTTATTTTTCCTTCCTTGTTCCTTTCCTTCTTTTTCTTTGTTTTTTTTTCCCTTTCTTCCTTTCCTGTCCCTTCTTTGCAGGCTCAAATGCAAAAGAGAAAACATCTATCCTTTTGTTTTGTTTTAGTTAATTTTGATAGCCCTCTGCCGGTGAAAATAAAGCCCAAGAGGGCTGCATGTGCCCCCCCCCCCCCCCCCCCNCCCCCCCCCCCCCCGAATTCAGTTTTCACTGGCAGAGGCACACTGGGCTGGTTCTTTACTCTTTCCAGGCCAGTCCCGTGGGCCAGATCTAAACAACCCTGCTTTAGAATATACTGTCTCTTCTCAAAGTACTTTATCAGAGTTCCAGTGTATTTTATCTCCTTCCCTCACTTGTGTAAGATTTTCCTTTTATAGTCCAGCTTGTTCATAGCCATACCACCCTATGGCAAAAAAAGGAGATTTGAGAAAATACAATCCACTGCACTGGACCAAGCGGCTTGGCTTCCCTACAAGAACTGTCCTCTTCTGTGGCCTTCTACCTAGTAGTTTGGGATGTTATGAAAAGCCAGGCCTGCATTCATTTCTTTTTGTATTTCTCCCACATTCTGTGTTCCTTTTCCACCCTCATTGTTCTGGCTGGAAATAAAGTGAATCCAGTGCATTTGAAGAACAATAAGTTGCGGAAAGGCAATTTCAATCTATATTGTTAGAATTAGTATTGCATGATTTTAGTTTCTCCCTTGCTTACCAGTCTAAGTGGAAATTTTCATAGCTGAAATCTTCTATGTTTTGCCATCTAGATGCTAACAGCTGAGTGACAAACAGAAATTCACTGTGAGTTTTACATAGCATTTTAAAAAAAATAGAATTGCAGCCTTTGAAATCCTCAATCGTAAGGATGACGTGCAGGAAAAATACTGTACCTAATAATGCTACTGCCAGTGCAATATTCAAGATAGAGTTACACCTAATGAATTTCTGACTGTTACACACATTTGTGCCCCTTCAACTGGAACTGAACAACCCATTTGCCTCATGATATCCACGGCTAAAAATGGTAAAAAGGAAACAGCAATGCTGTGACCTAAAAGTATTACAGTTAAAAAAAGCAAAATGAAGGAAATTCTACTCAGACAGAAAAAATCACAACAAGACTGCTGAAGGGCCAAGGCTTATGAGGAGAATAGATCCAACCTATCCCAGAAACAAGAATTTAAACCATTCACTTGTTATGCTTGCTCTCTATTTTCCTTCAGGTGTCTTTCCTTGTCTGTCAGATCCCTTCTCCCTCCAGAAATAAAGATTAAAAAAGGGCAGAGGAAACTGAAACAGATCATGCACTATACTTTCTTCTTTTTCCTACAAAATTGTTATTTTTTTAACAGAACAAGAAAATAAAATCATGCATCGTAACAGTATTACAATATTTATATTAGTACTGAAATAACGAAGAAATAATACTAATTTCTCACTGAATTTCTTTCTTTTCCTCATAATATCTGCTTCTACTTCCTGACATTTTGACACTTTTCCCTTTGGCAGGAATACACATACACATATGTTTCCCAGTACTTCCTTCATATCAAATACCTCTGCATTTCAGTTGTTTTTGGTTAAATTATTACAGGAAATTCCCTTTGTCTTCCATGTTCATCAACAAGAATCCAAAAATATTAATCCACAATATCATAACATAGCCAACATGTTTAAATCTAGTTATAGAAGGCATGGCTGCCCTGACACTTCCAGCTCTGATTTCAATTGCATATAAGTAGTAGCTTGCAACAACAGCAGCAGCAGTAGATGAATTGCTTTAAAAAAAATAAATGTGATTGAAGTTAACACTTCTGCTTATCCCTTCCCCCCACGCCATCCCTGCCACAGCAGAGATTGGAGAGATTTCAAGCTGTTTGGTCTTCTACATATTGAGAGCTAAACTGTGACTAAACTGTTAGCTACGGAAAACCACTCTTCCAATGTAGTTAGCCTTTTAAAAACTTCCACTGGTGATATGTATATATATATAATATATTATATATATAATATATATATATATTATATATATATATATTATGTTTTTTCAAGCTTCCGTGGGTACTTACATGTGTGCTGTTTAGCTAAACAGCACATATATATGTGTGTGTGTGTGTGTGTGTGTGCTGTTTGCTTCCTTCGGGTATTATCCCACGTCATTGTAGTGCTGTTAAAGTTGTAGCAGCAACGTTTCAGCAGAATCCCATCTGCCATCATCAAGCTTCTGTATGGATGTGGGTCTCACAGCTCCTGGTTTCAAATTCGAGGCTGGTCCATTCTGTTTGGCTAGGAGCCTGGGTCTGTGTTCATTGGACTTGGAGTTTGATTGATTGGTGTTTCTGGTTCTTCTCTGTCTGTTTTGTGGCTTTATTGGCTTGGCAAACATCTTATTCTTGTGTGTTGGAGGCTTCCAGTGCAGCTTGGCTTCGTGTGAAAGGACAGCTGTTCCATAGGTCTGTTGGTCTTCTAGGTCTCTGTTATGACCTAAAAGACCAACGACCTATGGAACAGCTGTCTTGCCCTACATAAGAGGTACTACAGATAAATCAGTAAGATACTAACAGGCATCACATCAAGACTGCCTCCAACAGACAAAAAAATAGCAGCCATCTTAAAAACCAAAGACAAAATTGACCTGAAAACCAAGGCATATACGAAATTCCCTGTACATCATGCCCGGCCACATACATTGGACAGACAAATAGAAGAATAGTACCCGCCTAGATGAACACAAAAATGCAGTAAAAAAGCTGGAACACACCTCCTCACTAGTCCAACACATGAAAACCACAGGTCACAACATCAACTTCAATGGCACTAACCCAAGCCACTATAGAAACCCCAGCCACAGAATCATCAAGAAGCCATAGGATTGAAAAAAGACCTGACAGCATGAATAGAAGAGATGATTCCAGCAGACTGTCAATCATTTGGAAGCCTGCACTCTCAAATAGAAAGATCTCCACACCACAGGCCAGGCAAACAGACTCCTCTGATAGATCCAACTCAAACACCCCCACCAGGCACCCAGGTGAAACCCAGCTTGCTAATGAATAGCAGCTTGCTGATGAATAGCAGCCATCCTTTCACACGGAGCCAAGCTGCATTGAAAGCCTCCAACACAAGAACAGAGTGTTGCACAGCCAATCAAAGCCACAAAACAGACAGAAGAAACAGAAACACCAATCAATCAAACTCCAAGTCCAATGAACACAGACCCAGGCTAATAGCCAACCAGAATAGACCAGCTCAAATTTGAAACAGAGGAACTGTGAGACACACATCTACACAGAAGCCTGATGATGGCAGATGAGATCCTGCTGAAACGTTGCTACAACTTTAACAGAACTACAATGACGGTGGATAAATACCCGAAGGAAGCTAAACAGCACAAATGTAAGTACCCGCGAGAGCTTAAAAAAAAAACAAAAAACCCATATTATATATATATATATATATATATATATATTATATATATATATATATATATATATATATATAATATGATAATACAGAAAAAAAAGAAGAGAGAGGAGAGAGAGAGAGAGAGGAGAGAGGCGAGGAGGGAGGGAGGGAGGGGAGGGAGGGAGGGAGGGAGGGGAGGGGAGGGAGAGAGAGAGAGAGGGAGAGAGAGAAGACCAGACGAAGGTCAGAAGATGCCCTTAGCTTTTAAGATTGCCAAACATCACAGTGGATGGGATGTAAAATGAGCAAGGATAGTCTGAAGGTGGTTTGTGGTGCCTTTTTTTAAATCACTGATAGGTTTATGTGAAAACTTATAATATAGAGTTTGAGTTTACCAATTTCAAAGAGCAGGAAACTATGGCAGTGATTTTCCGACGCAGCAATCAGAATTGGCTATGGTATCTCTAACTGGCAATTATTCTTATTATTGCCATTATTAGATTTTTATTCTGCCTTTTTATATATAACTCAAGTTGGCAAGCATACCTATTCTCCTGCCTTGTTTTTTCCCGAAAGTCACCCATCTGGCTTTCATGCCTAAGGAAGGCCTAGAATTCACATTTCCTGCTTTCCAGAAAAGCACTTTAAATCACAACTCCAAACTTTTAACAGAATAGGCACACTGTTTATGATCTTGCAATGTTCTCTTTATTTCCCAGAATGGTTGACCTAGAACTTCTTTTAGATGGATCATATAGAGGTGTATTTGAAGAAAATTTCAGAGTTTAATAAAATTTATTTTCAGCTGTATCAATAGGATTTAGAAAGCCAGGAAGCATTTTTTTCCAAACACAATCTCAGTTTGTCAATTATACAATTTTAGATTATGACAGTTCCAACTTTACTATGAAGAAAAAAGCTATCCAACATTATCCTTCCTTCCTCCCCCCTCCCCATTTCTCTCTCTCTTCAACTTATATGTCAGCCATCTCTTCCAACCCAACTGACTGGGTTCAGAATGCAAGCAAGCAAACATTTATCTGAAATTGAGATTGTGTCTACTTAAAAACAAACCTGTACTGTAGTAACTGGTTTTTCAACTTCAGGGTGCTCCTCAGCAAATAAAGGCTCAAAATCATTAATACTTTCTACATCTTCCATGGATTGTTCACTGCCCAATGGATCAAGATCAGGAATCTTGGAAGAAAAAAGTTATTCCAAGAAAAACAAAATACATAAGATAGGATGAATATGTTATTTTCTAAAAGGTGTTATAACTAATTAACCAAACCAATGCTTTTTTTTTTGAAGAGAGACAAATGTTCTTAAACTTCCAAATTAGGTAAATCTTATTTCCTTCAGAATGAAGTTCACACTAAAGCCTTTGACAGTCGGTTTTCAGATTTCCAATTATTTTAAGTGGACAAGTTTGATGTTCTAGCAATATACCTCTGTTCCAAACTGTGGTCATTTCATTTTAAGCAGTCTCTAATAGGATTAGCCTAATTTTCAAGATGCCTCAAGTTTGTCATATTTTGAAACTCACCAGCAAACTCAACAAATATTTCATCCTCATTCCTGTTAACCCAACCATGGTAAATAAACATTATTTGGCAAAGATTCAAATTTGAGAAAATTGATAATTTCAGTAACTAGAGTTAGTTTTTATTTATATATCATATTTAAAAACTAACCATTTTCCTCATAGAGTGACTGTGGAAGTTATCATTCCAAAGGACAACTGCTAAATTGAAATAACATGTATAAGTTCACATTCATAGTGACTAAAGGTATCATCAAGTAAAAATTAATTACTAGATTAGGTTTTAAATCTATGGTTGGCTATTCAGAGGTATTATGCAACATTGGGGTGGGGAATTACATTCCAATATACTTTTTAAATTTCACTCCAACTATACTACTTTAAAAGGTGGCAAATATGACAATAATAATCCTCACAGCTTAAAATAAAAATTACATATAGATATTAAACATTCCTTTGAATGTAAGTAAGCAAAATGCATGCACTAAAACATATTTCTTGAAAGATGTAATTATCTTCAGATTGTAACTCTTTCCCCCCAAAGATGTGTAAAAAGCATGTAAGAAAAATGTTCAAGGAAACAAATCTATATAGCAATTAATAAAAAAAGGAATTTAGCTGCTATGAAAAATAAAGGCTCAGAATGAAGCATGCAAAGCTGTTAGCTACCCATGAATATCCACATACATTTATGTTCATGGTCACTTCCTGCTTTTTTCTACTCCTTTTGCCATAATCTGACACAATAGTTCTAACAATTGCATGATTCTAAATCTAGCAAGAATCCTTGTATATACAGATCATTTTATAAGGTTCAGTGATGGCAATTCTGCTAAGTATACTTATTGAACTAAATATCTCAGAACTAGTGGAGCGTATATGTACCTATTTTGTTCCCATTTCCTCAATCATTACTATAATGTTCTAATATGCACCTGTTTCAGTATCTAGAGCTTTTTCTGATAGTGAAACATGAGTGGTTGGGGAACAATAGTAAAAAGAGAAACTTGTCACACTTCCAACTTAAACAGGCTTTATCTTCTGACCCTTTGGCCTTAAATACACATTATTTAATCTGTGAATAAATCAGTGTTTCTCAAGAATGCTTGAGACATTCTTTGTCAAAATGACAAAGTTGTGTAAATAGATAGGACTGATAGGAATTGGGATCAGAATACATGAAAGTTTAAACTTGTGTTGCGTATATTTTTCCAGCTTGCATTCAGTACTATTCTCTTCAATCTTCATGAGCTTCGTTTTGGTTGGTTATTTTAGAAAAGGACATTTCCCCCTTTACAATTTCCTCAGAACTCTCCCCCCCTCCCACAAAAGTCTCTAAGCCTACTGGAATACATTTGTTATTCAGAAAAATGTTATAAGTATCATCATCTTGTCATGCTGAAAATGACTTAAGGACAGAATTAAAGATAGCAAAACAAAATAGGAGAGAGAAATGTGTACACTTGTGTGAAGTTGCAGTACAACCAAGAGAACAAAATCTTGAAACTGTTTCCCAAATATTGATTCCTGTTAGTAATACCTCTGGCTTGCTGTCCACAACATCCACTTCAACGCTAACTTCTGCCTGGAGGATTTTCTGCTTAGTTTGCTCAATGGCCAAACTTAGCTTGTGGATATAAGACTGCAGTTCCTCAGCAGAGTCCATGTTCAGTTCCACCAAACCTTTGTGAAACTGATCTACCTGACCATCTTCTAGCAGTTCCTACAAAAGAAAGCATTAAAAAGAATCTACTTTTATTGTTAACCTGCTACAAATCACTAGCCTTCACTGTCTATTTTCTATTATAACTACGGGAATTCCTGCAGAAAATTGCACCTGCTGTTTGAAAAAGAGAAGCAAATTGATTCTTAAATCAGTGACTTGTTATTTGCTGGCAATTGATTAACATCTTTAATTCCTTCACTGAAATATGAAAACGACCCTCTGAGAACAAATATTTCACTGAGAATACAATTCCAAGAATATTCCTCAGCTTATTTTTCACTTCCTCCAAACTAAAACTAAAACTCCAGCAGTGCATGAAGTTACCTGAACATAAAGAAGCCTCTCCAGTCTCTCTTGATCTAGCTGAAGCTTTTCTTCTCGGCGGCGAGCATTAAGTTCCTGAAGCCGTCGAAGTTGTTGCTGCCGTCGCTCTTGCTTCTCCTCAGACGTGATAGTACTCCCGAGGAGCTTATTTGAAAAAGGCAACTGCATCTTATGCACATTGTTCTCATAGTATTCAGGTGATCGCCACTTTTGCATCTCTGTTCAAATCACAGTAATGATTTTTGCTCAGAAAAATCATAGTAATATTTTTTGCTCAATAAACTCCTATTTGAATGCCCTGAGAAATTAAGAAAAAGCAATGTAGGATATTTTTTGGGGAGGATAGGGTGACAGGAGAGAATTAATGTCTACCCAATATTTAATAAACAAAAGGCCCGCTGTGGGAAAACCGACATGACTTTTATGGTATTGCACTAATCTATATGAGCAAAGAAAAACAAGAAACTGTATTTATTTGATGCCAGAAAACAGAAATTAGAGAACAGAAACTTCAAGGAAAAATAATATTTTCTGAGAAAATTCCAGTGCAAACCAAGAGACCAGAAAAGGCAAACAGCATGCATTGATGAAACTTAAACAATCAGTATGATAAAAATTGGGGAAGCAACTCTTCTCATTTTCTTTATAAAATGGCCTTTATAAAGCCAACCATTGAGTCAGATTGCATGATATATTCAACTTCAACAGTTTAGGATCTTACTATCTGGTTCTTCTTAGATCTCAAATAAACAGATTATAATTTGGTTTTTCTGTTGATTTCAAGGGAATTAAATATGGATATAGCCCACTGTGCTTTATTTTATTACTAATGTAGTTGCACATTTCTGGGCAGTTCACAAACCTAAACTATAGATGACTGACATCATAAATAAACAGCATGACACTGATAAAATAGCAATACAAATTTTAAAACATGCTGCTAAACCGATGACAGAAAAGTGCAGCAGTTGATCTCTAGGAACTTGTCAGAACTGCCATGTTTTAAGAGCTTTCTAAGAAAGCCAAAAATAGAATTCAAATGGATTTTAGTGTGAGCGAGGTATCTTATATCCAATTGGTAGCATAATTACAGTACGTTCACCAAAATCAACACTTAAAATTAATTAAGCTCAGCTTAAATTCTACGGTTTTCAACAAATTTCTGTAATTTTGTTGTTTTACAATTTTTCATATTGTACATTTTACAATATAAGAGAATATATCAAATCATGATATACAGTAAGTTAAACAAAAATATAAAAAATGAAGCAATCTACCCAATCCCTATATTACTATATTAATCATTTGGTTTGTGCTTATTCTTAAAGTATAAAATCTCAATAACATAGACAAACATGCACTATATTAGTGTCTATTTTTACAGTGCAAACAGAATTTTTCAGTGAACTCATTTATCATCTCTCTGTTCACACTAAACATATTTGTTGATTTAACCAAGAATATGTATTTAGCTGCTACACCCTGTTTGCTGAACTTTCTGGATTGAAGAAGCATACAGAGTTTGTTGCAATAATTCCAGATATATGAAATCAAAGCATATTAAAAGATTTGTGTTCTTTAGAGAAGGCTGTGGTTATTTCATCCTGTTCACTGAAAATACACTAGCTGCATTTATATTAAGACATCATTTATTTAGCTGTGTTTTTTCGAATAAGCCACTGTGGCTGATTTAACTCCAACCAAAACCAACTGTGTTCTCTCAGAAAGTTCAGGAGACTCCTGGTTACAACACATTTCTATCTTCTTTTGATTAAGAAGATATTGGCTTTTTGTGAAAAACTAGTGCTACTATCTAGTTCTAACAAACTATTGCTTGTTAGACCTAAACTAAAATAATGTAGTTTTGGATGCTGTTATAATTACAGATGTTCTAATGCCTTATTCAGATTTGCAAACCAGGTCAAAGCAATTTTAGATAATTTCCTATCTCTTTAGTAATATAAAATTGACTCTATTTTTAAAAATTTTTAAAAATCAGACGACACAAAGGAAATAAAGCTGCGTTATAACTTTTGACAGCAATGCCTTACCTTCTTTATAATCTTCTGCGATATAGCTGTGCTCATGGAGTATTTCTTCCACACGGCTAAGCGTGATGGCAGCAAAATGCCCTGGATATTTCAATTGCAGGAGACGCTGGAGATAAAGGGCTGCTTGGCCTCCTCCAAGATTTATTCGCTTACAGTTTCGTGCATCTAACCTAACAATTCATAAAAATGGAGGAAAAATTAGGCTGTACAGAACAATTTCACTCTCTCTATTAGAACCCAAGTTCGAAAGACTTTTCAAATAGCCATTTATGTCATGTCCCCAGTCAATATTATCATCAATATTAGTTTTCACACATGTAGTGGAAAATCTTAAGAAATCTTCATTACTTGTGCATACAGAAATAATTAAAATACAGTTAAAATATCCCAATTCACAAAAGAGTAAATTATGCTTAAAATAAATATTATTCAAGAGAGAGAATCCAATTGAATAGAAGAAAAACACATTTAATCCACTCCCAAAGGCTATATAAGAGATTTCAGACAATTAAGAAAAAGGATTTATTTGGTTCTCACTCTCTGGCAGGGCATTAAATTGGGTGAGTCAGAAAAATGATAAGTAGCCAGTGTAAGTGATACAGAACTGAAGAATGAAAATTATTACCATATTTTGTACCATCTGAGATTTTTAGCACAATAGATTATTAAAATCAAGTTTGAACATCATAAATATACAAACTAACTAAATAAGCAAAGCATTCTTTAAACAAAGACATTGTTAATCTCCAAAATTACATGTAAATAATGGTTGTACTCTAAACAGTTTATTCAATAAACTTCAGTGGACACATTTATTCAAGAAAAATTCAATAATAATTGTTAAATTAGTATTCAATAAAAGTTCAATAAACGTCAATGGCTACATTATACAACACACCAAGGCAAAACCATAGAAACTTTTATAATGTTTAGTGGAATATGTTGCAAATAAAGTCACTAATTACAAGAGAGCTCCAAATAATTAAACTGGCCCTTTAGTCATATACTTCTATTGAAATAAGAACATCTTCTAACATGCAGATTTCAATCCTGTCTGGTGCATATTTAAGGTTGCTCGTTTCTCATTAAATCTAAATTGCCCACATAGGCCTATCAAGGGTTTTTCCATTACTTCCTTCAAATGAGATGAAAAAGAAAAAGAACGACATTGTGCCAACTTGTCAACAGATTCTTCTAATTTATGTTAATAGGATCGTGTATATTGGGGAATAACAACAATTGTCCAAGGACAATTATGTCACCCATCAGTATACTTCTGGGATCAAATTCCTGCCCCCCAGTACACAACATAAAACATGCTGGACTTTTTTTTTTATTATTTGGGGAATTTGTGGAATTTTAAGCAGCACTAGAGTAATTTGGATGACTTAGAGCTTGCACATTACAGCACACATTTTACTTAACTCCTGAAGTTCCCTTTCAAAAAACTCCTCAGCATTCCCAGCATCACTTTTAGAGAGTGGACATCAATATATATTTATTTTAATTTATTAAATTTGTTTGCAGCCTATCTCAACAGAGTGACTATATATTAAGGTGACCAACCGTCCTCCTTTAGGGAGGACAGTCCTTCTTCTTAAGTTATTTCCTCTCTCGAAAAGTGTCCTTCTACATGTCCTCCTTTTTGATATTTGAAATAAATCTCCTTATTTGAAGTAAATCTCTTTATTTGATCTCTTTATTTGATCGATGCTGCTCCGATCCATTGTGTGTGATGTGATGTATTTGTATTTGACATGACAATTTGTCAAGGCTTGGGACAGTGCAGTGATGCGATTATGAGACGCATGCGTTCCACACAGGAGAACTGTTTTGAGAGAGTATGCCATGTGCAAGTGGCTTTATTTTTTTTTCTTCAATTTATTTGTGTCCTCCTTCTCATTGTAAAAAAGTTGGTCACCTTATAGCGAATCTAGGTGAAGCAAATCTAGGTGAAGTGAATCTAGGTGAAGCCATCTGTGCTGCCTCACAGTTGCCACGAAGCTAGAGAAAGAAGGAGAAGGGGGAAGTAGATAGCCCAGCTTACAGTCAAAATAAAGTTTTCTTGTAGGAACCAAGGTCATTGTAACAGATGGCTGGTGAAGGAAGAGAGGAGTCTACCAGCTGTATTCACTGGACACCTGGAAGGAGGGAAGTTTTACTCTTTTAATTAGGTGAAAACCGTGGGAACTTTCAGAGTTGGTTTTCACCTGCTATGCCAATATGATGTATTCAATAAACATGTTCTTAGAGGAATCAACCTGCCTCAGAGTTCCATTTTCAATGGGTGCATTACTTGGAATACTGACACCATATATATGGTTTGCCCTAGAGAAAAAGTTGCAGTTCTTTGATGTAGATATTAAAAAGGAAGTATATATGAAAAAAGACAAAACATATACATCTCTCAAAATCTGGCTCAGACGAACTAAAGTAAAGATTCCCAAAACACAGCCTTCCACACACTTCCTATGGAACTGATCTCATAGGGAATTATACACATTCTGAATAATCATTTAATCAAGAATAATATACGCACAATGTTAGAAACAAAATAATTTGCCTAGTGAGGAATTAATAATTGAAAATATTCAAGACTATGTGCTGAAATGGACAAATTGACATTAAAACTTAAGGAGAAAGAAGAGTCGGAGTATTATGAAATTTGGGATAATTGGTATAATTGGCTGAATAATAGAAATAAAGATAAAGGTAATAAGAAAAGTATACATAAAAGTAAATGATTGTATATAAAGATGTATCAATGCAGATATTTGTACGAGATGTGTAGAATAATTTGTATAATAATGATGACACACTACTGTTAAAGTTAAGATTAATATGTGTTAAAGCTGAAAAAGAACAATAAAAATCATTAAAAAGAGAACTGATCTCACACTCAAATATGTGCACCCAATTCCCAATGAAGAATATAGTAATGGAAAGCATCTTAACTAATTCTATCAAAAATCAGTGAAAGAATTCAGGAGGACAGTCAGGCTTCTGTCCAAGTTATTTATCAAGGCACCTACTTCCCAAAACCTAGGTCAGAAGTTTAAATTATACGCACCACAAAAAAGGGTAATTATTCAGTAATTTATGAAAAATTACATTCTATTGGTAAACAGGAAATAACTCACCTGCCATCTAAGACTGGTAAAATATGAGTACACTGGTATCCAGAAGAAATGATGAGACTACTGCAAGGCCAGCCTTGCCTTTTGTTATGATAGAAACTGTACAAGCTGTCCACACCATAAGAAACCTTTGGAACCTGGTAACATTCAAACAGGAGCTCTGACATCATTTGCCTTGAATAGAGAGGGTTGCAAACAGCCTCTGTTATCACAATTGGATGGTCAACACAGCCCTAAAACAAAAATAAGACAAGAAGTAATAATCTGTGAATCCTCAACAAGACAGTTTAAGAAAATCAATGTAATTCTCATACATAGGGACAGTGAAGAGAGATGAAAAGATTGTAACTTCATCAAATGACATGAGACATCAAATTTTATGATGCATATATCACAATGTTGAGATCACTGATATTTCTTACAAATTCCTACAAATACAGCACTTAAAAATTTAATTTTACATCTAAGGACATAACCCCCAACACATGGTATTTTTGATAAATATTACTTATATCTGTGTTCTTCCACAGATATGCAAACAAAAATGTGTATATGCGCATAATGAATACAGAAGGATTTTTTTAGAAGCGTAATCTGCATGCCACAGATTTTCACCATTCACCAAAAAAGCTTAAGTGCCTGTTATATGTACAACACTTACAAAACAAGAATTATGCTGTTCTGACACTTGGATAATGTCCTCTTTCTTGGAAATAGCAATGTTTCATAATTGAACTTTTTCCTACAGAGGAACTGGACTGGCTAATTTATTCTACAGATTAGCCATGTAGAAAGCAATTTTGCAGACTTGGTATTTGCATGTTTCCATTAATTTAATCGCCAGGGGAAATTCATGCATAATATAATTCTAAACTCATTCCAACTCTTTGAGAGCACATTCTTTGCCCAAGGCTCAGGTATTACCTTTATTTTTTACAAAGTAATATGGATTTCAGAGTTCAGGTACTAGGATAACAACATGCACTTGAGCTCTCTGTAAAAATATTGAATATACACTAAAAAGGAAAAAAGCCTTTTTATGATTTGGAAGTGTCAAACACCAAAGATTGACAATCTGGCATCTTTTATGTAATTTGTGGTATCATTCCTTCTCCCTTCTCTTAGGCACAAAATACCCCCTCCTCCATTTTTTAAAATAAAAATTATTAGTGGTGCCAGTGTTACCCATTCTAGTGTGGCAAACAATTCCAAGCATTTGCCACCATCATGGTTTACCTTATTCTTGCAGACCAGTGTTGTAAGACAAGGGATGAATGAAAACAAATGACTCCAGTGTTATATGTTGCCAACAGATGGCCACAATGGTGTACTAATGGTGTACTCTGACGCATCCCTTAGTATCTCTTCTTTCATTTTAGTTGGGGGGGAGTGTGAGAAAAGTCTGTATTGCTGCTGTTCACGAGACAGAAATAATCACTGCACTTTAAGCAATGCCCTGATTCAATTTTTGACTGCTGATGGAGTCCCTCCGAATGAAGTTCAACATGAATGTAGGTTGTTTATGGTACTAAATGTTAGCATCAGTACTATATATCACTGGAACAAAAACACATAAAGATGATGAAGAGCTGGTTTATGTGACCAAAAATAAAGTGGACAATCTGTGGCACCAATCATCCTGTTATAAATGAGAAAAGTTGATGAACTAATTAAGGGCAGCCAATGAATTACCCAAATTGTTGTCAAGTTTGGCATTTTCCAGAAACGTGTGTCACATTCTTGACATTTTTCAATAACAGAAAGTTCATGCAAGAGGGTTTTTTACATGCTGACAGCATAGATAAAACCTTCAATAGCTGTCAACAGTTGTCATGTTATGAAAATAAAGGTAAGGAATTTCTTCACAGCACTGTAACACCTGTGCTGTTACAACATGAGCCTATTGTTATGACCAGAAATAAAGTGTCAGTTTCTGGAAAATCATCATAAAATTTTATCTTTGAGGAAAAAACAAAACAAAATCCAGATTGCAGCAGGAAAAGTCAGGTACAGGTGTTTGGAATATAGATGGTATTGAATGAAGCTGGCATCACTATTAACTTGGAGTGCTACATTGTAACACTTAGAAACAACAATTCAGAAGCATAAGAAGTTATGTCAATGTCAAGTCTCACACCCCAAAAACCACTCAAGAGTCATGTATTGATGGTTAAGGCCTGGAATCCAGGAGACTTTGAGCCAATCACACTTTCTCATCCCAATCTACACCACAGGGTTGTTGTGAGGAAATAGAAGGCAAGAATGTTAGGGTATGTTTGCTGCTTGAGTTGACCAACTATACAAAAGACAGGAATAATAATAATTGTAAAGTTGATCTTCTGTTTAATACAAGTCGCCAGTCCAGATTTGGTGCCATGCAACTTCCACCTTTTTATAAAAAGGGAAGGAATAATATCTCATGGGTGTCTGACTCAAATTAAGAGATAGAAAATGACTGTCAGGATTAGTGTGGAGTTCTTCAATAACAGCTTTAAGAATTTGTCCATTGTTCTCCAAAGTGCCTAAGGAATGGTGGTGGTTATGTGGAAAAGTATATGCAGGTTACAAAAGAGTTAATTTATTATTTATGTATTTGTATCTCACCTTTATTATTTTTACAAATATCTAAAAACAGTAAACATATTCAACACTTTCCTCCTCCTATTTTATCCACAAGAAGTGATTGACCCAAAATTACCCAAATGACTTTCATAAGTTAAGGCAGGACTTGAATTCATGGTCTCCCACTTCTTAGCCTGGTGCATTAACTACTAAACCAAATCAGCTCATTTCAAGAATTATTTTCCCTTATTTATTAAAATGTCCTATTTAAATTGAAATTTTGGAGATGGGGGCATAATTTTTCATTTAATCCTTGTAAATGTAATGTTATATGTGCCCCAAATATGCAAAAGATGCTCCATACATTTATAAGATAATTATGCTTTTTTTTTAATATACCGGTATATAATACAAGATGGAGAACATACCTAATGCACTCTCGTCCTTCATATCTGTAGGGCTGAGCTCACTTCTATATTTCTACTTTTGTTGTCTACACATTCCATAGTCCTGAAGAAAAGTCTTACATTAAGACACCTTCTCCCAATGTGTTTGGAAGAACACTGGATTTGTTTTGTTTCAGGATATTTATCGATCTAATCCAAGCCACTAATTTATGTGTTCCAGCTTACTGGACTTAAAGGCACTGCGGTATGAAATCTCCTGAACATCAGTTAGGGAGGCAATGTTTGGTCCCGAGGCAGAAAATTTTGTTGAATCTGAGAAGCCTTTGGTACAAATGTCACCACTGAATCCATTTCCGTTACATCTTGGCAAATCTAGGCCAGCGGTCGCTTGTTAGCATTATAACAGGGGTCTTCAAACCTGGCCACTTTCACACATATGGACTTCAACTCCCAGAATTCCCCAGCCATATTGGCTGGGGAACTCTGGAAGTTGAAGTCCACAAGTCTTAAAGTGGCTAAGTTTGGACCTCCTTGCCCTATAACAACTGCGCCGGAAGTCCAAACCGGCTGAAACCTTCTCATCTGTCGCGGCTGAAGATCCAATAATACCCAACAGGCACACAAACGTCTGCCTTCCTTACCTGCGAGGAGACGCCCAGGCGCTGGAAGCCGTGATCAAAGAGCTGCTCCTGCAACTCCATCTGAACGGGTACGTTGCGGTCAAAAGGCGAGCGGAGGAGCCATCGGAGGGGTTCGGGGCTGCCCAGATCGTTCCCCACCTGGGTTTCCGGGCCAGCACCGCCGCGAGCTCCACGGCTTCGAGCAACTAAGGACCGGAATTGGAGCAAGGGCTCGCCAGGCACCGCAGCTTGCGGGCAGGCCCAGCCCAAACGCAGCTGGAACGAACCGTTATCCAGTACCAGAGGAACAGGAACCGGCATCCGCACCGCCGGGTGAGCTTCCAGCATCGGGTCCGGGTCCCAGCGGACGTCGCGGAATGGGAATACCCCTCCGACTGCCTCCATGGCGCGAAGAAAAGCTTGCCGTCCTTCAGGTCCCTACCCGTTTTTTCTCCGACTCGAAACAAAGGCTTCTAAAGGAGTGTTCCATTTCCGAGACAAATCACCATGGAGACCGGTATTAAACCCGCGCGCATCGCCAGCTCCGCTTCTGTTTTTTTAGAAGAGTTTCTCAAACCCAAGCTCTAAGATATGTGGATTTCAATTCCCAGAATTCCTCCCAACCAGCATGTTTAAGTTCCTGAGGTTAAGAAAAAACATTTTAGGATTGGTTTGCCACTTTGCTGGGTCGGTGCACGTGGGAACACGTACGTCCAAAAACTTATCTTTATTGAAATAGCGGGATTTCGAATTGCATATATAAATGAAAAACACTCGACGACAACCTGAACTGGAAAACCGTTGAATAAAATATAATACATCCCTCCCCCCAATTTAATGTTGGAAATAGGATCTACTTTTGATTAGCGAATACATTTATATAATAAGCTGGTGTTTATGGGACTTTCAGCATGTTTGAAAGCTAACTTATTAGGGAAAACTGAAGAACAATATTAAGAGGTATTATAGATCTATTGAGATTCAAACTTCGTTTGTACTTTAAATATGTTAATACAAGTTTTCTTTTAGAAGGGCTGACAGGGGAACTTATTAAGTTCTCTTACTAAGTACTTCTTTATGGATTTTATAAAACTCAAAGACAGTTGGGAAAATTCAGTAAACCATGGTTCAGTTAACTTTAGGTTAGCATTTTTTAAAATATAAATCCAGCTATTGGAAAATCTTACAAGAGATTATGCTATTAAATACCTCAGCTACTTAAGCAGGTTTTTTTTTAAATGACCTTTATATTTAAATGGGATACAGTAGTTCTGTAAAAATGACCTTACGGCAAAAATGTTGCTTATCTTTATTTTTCTGTTTAAAATTAAAGTACAAGATATAAGGTGTTCTGCAGTTTCTCGAATTATCATCTAATCTGTAACATTCCCCTCTTAATAGGCTTAAAGCCAGGTTTTTTTTTAAAAAAAATATCAGCTATGTTGGAATGATAGCTTAGCTGCTTTGTGATTCAAGTCATGATGTAATAAAAGAAGGTAGTTACATCAAGGTATTTAGTGTCACAGCAAAAACTAAAGTCATGCACACAGTTCAGCTGGATTTTGAACCAAAAATGAAGTATCCCCTAGTTCCTTTAATTAATGATCTAACATTTCCTTTTCTCTTCTGGTTTTGTTTGCCTTTTGGGATACTATTGATCTTACTGATTTTTTGGTTTCAACATCTACTTAATGAAGGTAAGCCATATTGCACTACAATTTTTACAGTTTTCATTTGATGTGACTTGTAGGAATTATGTGGGTTGTAGCACAAGGAATCTGGGAATTGCCAGGATGGGGATAGATATTATAAATTGCTTTTTATATCCCATGATATCCAAATATTAGCATGACTGAAAAGTTAGCACTATGTCTACATATTTGAACAGGATCTGCTTCACTTAAAAATGGATATACGTAGTAGATAAGACCCAAAATATTTAGAGTTTTCTTATGTCATTTAAACAGAACTGATCAAGACTGAGTCAGGCCTCTCCACCAGTTGGGGTCTGCACTGAAATAAGGTCAGTGCCATTCCCTGTATCCTAATGATATTATAGGGGCTTCCATAAGTCTTTGGAAGCTGAGATGAGTAACTCTTGGTTTATGCTCCAGAGGAAATACTGTGGAAATGTGAAGGCAATATTTGCAATGCTTTTCTTTGGAGCTGCAGATTAAGTCGCTTTTGTGTGCAAGATTTCATTTTATTTTTTTAACCATACCTTATTCCCCCAGACTTTTTATTTAAAGTTTTGTTGTTCTCAACATATAGCAGTTAATATTTTAAAGCTGTTGTTCTTTGTTATGAAAAGAATTCCCTATAAGGAAAGCAATGGGAAAGAAGGGGCAGCTAGTTGCTGTTATTAGCTCATCTTGGTTGGACAGCTGGAAGAAGTTCTGGTTGTTGGAAAATAAGGATAGCCAGGTGTTATGCAGCTGGTTATGATTGTGTGTGCATGTTTATGTCCAAGATTGGTCATGTAAAAGGAATAGGAGTTACATAGGCTTGATGTACTAGCTTTTAACTAGATTTAATTTGGTGTTTTTTAACTATATTTATCACACAAGAAGAAAGATCTTGGATGACTGCAGTTTGTTAAATTGATTGAATAGAAGGGTGTTCTGCTTTTAGGCTGTGTCCAAACACAACTTCAGTTGCTCCCATATTGTAAATTGACAGATTCACCATTTGGTAGACCTGTTAATGCAGGTTAAGACTCCTGGGATCCCATGGCTAATTGCTCTAGAACAAAAGCTACTAAAATTGTACTTTTCTATCCAAATTGTCACTGGAGACACATTTGAGTGCCTCTTAGTTACAAGCCAGTTTAGTTAACTGATTAAGACACTAGGCTGAAAACTAGAAGAGTGAATTCTAATCCAACTCATAGGCATGAAAGCCAGCTCAGTGACTGTTTGTCATACTCAGTCCAACTCACTTCACAGGATAGTTATGGGAAAATAGGAGTAATAGGTATGTTCACTACCTTGAGTTATTTATGAAAATAAAGACCTGTGTAAGTAAAAATGTAAATTTTATGTACTTAGAAATATACCAGTTTATTTGAGGATATTAAGAAATCATCTCACTATATTATTGCTTGGAAATGCATATGCTGCTATCAGAATAAAACTCCTTTTTATAACATATAAAGTTTGGAATGGTGCTATTCCACCACAACTCCAGAGTTATTACTGGTCTGTGTTATCAAATGCAATATTTCACAATATAAAGAAATACGGCTGCTAATTTTCCATATAGGGGAACTAGTAGATTCAATTAGTGTCATACAAAATGTACACATGGGTTTTTCTTATGCACAAATCTAACTATAAAGCATTTTGAATGACTTTATGAAAAAGGTAAAGGCCCTGTCACACTGCACCAATGGATGCAAAGAGGATGTAAAACGGACAAAAAAGCTTGCCATCCGTTGGTTA